>VMDR010012676.1:0-26172 GCA_007922815.1 Macrotus californicus | reverse complement strand
TCATGTCCATGGGTCATATATATAAGTTCTTTGGCTTCTACATTTCCTATACTACTCTTCACCTCCCCCTGTCTATCTTCTACCTACCATTTATGCTTCTTATTCCCTGTACCTTTTCCCCCTCTCTCCCCACCCACTCCCCACTGATAACCCTCCATGTGATCTCCATTTCTGTGATTCTGTTCCTGTTCTAGTTGTTTGCTTCGTTTGTTTTTGTTTTAGGTTCAGTTGTTAATAACTGTCAGTTTGTTGTCATTTTACTGTTCCTAATTTTGATCTTTTTCTTAGATAAGTCCCTTTAACATTTCATATAATAAGGGCTTGGTGATGATGAACTCCTTGAACTTGACCTTATCTGGGAAGCACTTTATCTGCCCTTCCATTCTAAATGATAGCTTTGCTGGATAGAGTAATCTTGGATGTAGATCCTTGCCTTTCATGACTTGGAATAGTTCTTTCCAGCCCCTTCTTGCCTGCAAGGTGTCTTTTGAGAAATCACCTGACAGTCTGATGGGCACTTCTTTGTAGGTTACTGTCTCCTTTTCTCTTGCTGCTTTTAAGATTCTCTCTTTATCTTTCATCTTGGGTAGTGTAATTATGATGTGCCTTGGTGTGTTCTTCCTTGGGTCCAACTACTTCGGGACTCTCTGAGCTTCCTGGACTCCCTGGAAGTCTATTTCCTTTGCCAAAGTAGGGACGTTCTCCTTCATTATTAGTTCAAATAAGTTTTCAATTCCTTTCTGTTCCTCGTCTCCCTCTGGCACCCCTATGTTTCAGATATTGGAATGTTTAAGGACATCCTAGAGGTTCCTAAGCCTCTCCTCATTTTTTTGAATTCTTGTTTCTTCATTGTGTTGTACTTTAATGTTTCCTTCGTCCTTCTGGACCACACTATTGATTTGAATCCCGGTTTTCTTCCCATCCCTGTTGGTTCCCCGAAGATTTGCCTTCATTTCCCTGATGGTCGCCTTCATTTGTTTATCTAATTTGCGACCAAATTCAACCAAGTCTGTGAGCATCCTGATTACCAGTGTTTTGAACTGTGCATCTGATAGGTTGGCTATTTCTTGGTCACTTAGTTGTATTTTTTCTGGAGCTTTGATCTGATCTCTCATTTGGGCCATTTTTGTTGTCTTGGCACCCCTGTTATGTAGTAAGGGGCGGAGTCTTAGGTGTTCACCAGGGCGGGGCAACCCACGCTGCTGTATAGTGATGCTGTTTGTGGTTGGGGGGACTGAGAGGGAACAATGGCGCCTGCTCTGCTCTCTGCAGGTTTTCAGTGACTTCCCGCGTGACCCACTCCAATTGGGCCCTCTGGTGCTGATTCTGGTGCTGCTTCCCGGGTGGGTGGGCTTGTATACACTCTAGGACCCTGTGGGTCTCTCCAACAGCTCTCCTGTGAGTCCGGGAGTTTCTCCCGCTGCCACTGCCTCCGCCCCCACAGGAGCTTTCAATCAGAGGCTCTGAGGCTTTGTTTCCCGGAGCTGGAACTCTGGGTTGCGGGGTCTGTCTCGCTCCCCAGTTGTTCCTCCTGGTTTATCTGCATGAGGGAGTGGGACTCTTGGTCCATAGCCGCCAACTCTCCCGGCCAGCTGCGCCTTTCCCCGGTCCGCCAGCCGCCGCCCTGCGCGAGTCCTCTCCGGCCTGTCTCGCCCCTCCTATCGGTCTGGATGAAAGTTTCTCCTTTAGTTCCTTGGTTGTCAGACTTCCATACAGTTCGATTTTCTGTCAGTTCTGGTTGTTTTTTGTTTTAAAATTTGTTGTTGTCCTTCTTTTGGTTGTACGAGGAGGCACAGTGTGTCTACCTATGCCTCCATCTTGGCCCGCTCGTATTATTCATAGTTTTGATCTTCTTAACACATTGCGTACTGCATAGAAATCTCTAAGACATATGCCAGGGACCACACGTTTTTGGGCAACCTGCACGTTATTTAAATCATCATAACTACAGATCGTCTCCAGAATCGTCAAAACAGTCATCCGCATCTTCGATCTCACTAGTAATATCTGATAAATTATCGTTGCTTTTTTTCCTTTTTCTGAGAGGGGGCATTTCTAAAAGCACCAGGAACTTGAAGACGAAGACTATTCAAATGACCAAAATATAACGTAACTGCAATGCTTTATGGGTTCATGCAATTATATAGTTTTTCAGTGATTGACCTGCACGGTTTCCACCAATGAGATCACTTCATTCGATGTGGACAAGACTGTGTTCACATCTAAGGTCCATAACAGATGGCGCGTGAAAAATGAGAAAACTCGTGAGCGGTCCTTTACAGATGGCGGGCGAAACATGCAAAAACTCGTGAGCGGTACACAATGTATTAAAGAAGATCTTTTACAATTGCATATAATACTGAAGTGGTGATAATGAACTCCTTTAGTATTTTCTTGCCTAGGAAGCTCTTTATCATTTTATAGCTTTGTTGGATAGAGTAGTCATTTTGTTTTTACTTTTTTTTATTGTTGTTCAAGTACAGTTGTCTCTATTTTCCCCCCACCACTCCCCTCCACCCCAACCATCCCCACCTCCCACCCGATTCCACTGCCCTTGGTTTTGTCCATGTGTCCTTTATAGATGTTCCTGAAAACCTTTCCCTCTCTTCCTCCCATCATCCCCTCCCACCTCCCCTGTGGATACTGTCAGTTTGTTCTTAATTTCAATGTTTCTGGTTATGTTTTGCTTGCTTGTTCATTTTGTTGATTAGGTTCCTATTAAAGGTGAGATCATATGGTATTTGTCCCTCACCACCTGGCTTATTTCACTTAGCAGAATGCTCTCTAGTTCCGTCCATGCTGTTGCAAAGAGTAGGAGCTCCTTCTTTCTTTCTGCTGTGTAGTATTCCATCATGTAAATGTACCATATTTTTTGATCCACTCATTTACTGATGGGCATTTAGGTTGCTTCCAATATTTGGCTATTATAAATTGTGCTGCTATGAACATTGAAGTGCATAGGTTCTTTTGGATTTGTGTTTCAGGGTTCTTAGGCTATGGTCAACTAATATTTGACAAAGGGAGCAGAAGCATAAAATGGAGTAAAAATAGCCTCTTCAACAAAGGGTGTTGGGAGAGCTGGACAGCTACATGCAAAAAAATGAAACTCGAGCACCAGCTTACACTATACACAAAAATAAATTCAAGGTGGATAAAAGACTTAAATATACGTTGTGACACCATAAAAGTCCTAGAGGACAACACAGGCAGGAAAATCTCAGATATTTCATACAGCAATATTTTCACCGATATGTCCCCTAGAGCAAGGGACATAAAGGAAAGAATAAACAAAAGGGCATAAAAAAGGGCATTTTTATTTTGAAGAATCATCAAAATAAAAAGCTTCTGCACGGCTAAAGAAAACAGCATTAAAATGAAAACAGAACCAACCATACAGGAGAATGTATTTGCCAATGATACCTTGGACGAGGGTTTGATCTCCATAATATATAAAGAACTCACACAACTCCACTCCAGGAAGACAAACAACCCAATTAAAAAATGGGCAAAGGAACTTCCGGCCAAGATGGAGGTGTAGGTAGATACACTGTGCCTCCTCGCACAACCAAAAAAAGGACAACAAGAAATTTTAAAACAAAAAACAACCAGAACTGACAGAAAAGCGAACTGTATGGAAGTCCGACAACCAAGAAATTAAAGAAACATACATCCAGACTGGTAGGAGGGGCGGAGAGGACTTGAGCGGTGGGGCAGTGGTTGGTGGATTGCGGAAAGGAGCGGCTGGCTGGGAGAGGTGGCGGCTGCGGCCTAGGCGTCCCACTCCCTCATGAGGATAAACCGGGAGGAACAACTGGGGAGCGAGACAGACCTCGCAACCCAGAGTTCCAGCGCAGGGAAATAAAGCCTCAAAGCCTCTGATTGAAAACTCCTGTGGGGGTTGAGGCGGCGGCAGAGGGAAAAACTTCCGGATTCACAGGAGAGCTCATTGGAGAGACCCACAGGGTCCTAGAGCGTACATAGCCCACCCACCTGGGAACCAGCACCACAATCAGTACCGAAGGGGCCCAATTTGACTGTGGGTAACGCGGAAAGTCACTGAAAACCGGCAGAGAGCGGAGCAAGTGCCATTGTTCCCTCTCGGACCCCTCCCCTACAAACAGCGTCACAACGCAGCGATGTGGCTGCCCCACCTTGGTGAATACCTAAGGCTCCGCCCCTTACTATGTAACAGGTGTGCCAATACAACAAAAATGGCCCAAATGAAAGAGTAGATCAAAGTTCCAGAAAAAATACAACTAAGCGATGAAGAGATAGCCAACCTATCAGATGCACAGTTCAAAACACAGGTAATCAGGATGCTCACAGACTTGGTTGAATTTGGTCACAAATTAGATGAGCAAATGAAGGATACGATAAGGGAAATGAAGGAAAATGTACAGGGAACCAACAGTGATGGGAAGAAAACCGGGACTCAAATCAATGGTGTGGACCAGAAGGAAGAAAGAAGCATTAAAGCACAACACAATGAAGAAACAAGAATTCAAAAAAATGAGGAGAGGCTTAGGAACCTTCAAGATGTCTTTAACGTTCCAATATCCGAATCATAGGGGTGCCAGAAGGAGAAGAGGAAGAGAAAGAATTTGAAAACTTATTTGAACAAATAATGAAGGAGAACTTCCCCAATCTGGTAAAGGAAATAGACTTCCAGGGAGTCCAGGAAGCTCAGATAGTCCCAAAGAAGTTGGACCCAAGGAGGAACACACCAAGGCACATCATAATTACATTACCCAAGATCAAAGATAAGGAGAGAATCTGAAAAGCTGCAAGAGAAAAGGAGACAGTAACCTACAACGGAGTGCCCATCAGACTGTCAGCTGATTTCTCCAAAGAAACCTTGCAGGCAAGAAGGGGCTGGCAAGAAGTATTCCAAGTCATGAAAGGCAAGGACCTACATCCAAGATTACTCTATCCAGCAAAGCTTTCATTTAGAATGGGAGGGCAGATAAAGTGCTTCCCAGATAAGGTCAAGTTCAAGGAGTTCATCATCACCAAGCCATTATTATATGAAATGTTAAAGGGACTTATCTAAGAAAAAGAAGATCAAAAATAGGAACAGTAAAATGACAACAAACTCACAATTGAACCTAAAACAAAAACAAAAACAAACTAAGCAAACAACTAGAACAGGAAGAGAATCACAGAAATGGAGCTCACACAGAGGGTTGTCATCAGGGGAGTGGGTGGGGAGAGAGGGGGAAAAGGTACAGGGAATAAGAAGCATAAATGGTAGGTAGAAGATAGACAGGGGGAGGTTAAGAGTAGTATAGGAAATGTAGAAGCCAAAGAACTCAATTATATGACCCATGGACATGAAGTAAAGAGAGGGTGTGCAGGGCGGGGGTGGGGGGAAGATGGGACAACTCTAATAGCATAATCAATAAAATATATTTTAAAAAAATGGGCAAAGGACTTGAACAGACACTTCTCCAAGGAGGGCATACAGTGGACCCAGAGACATAAGAAAAGATGCTCAGCGTCACTAGCCATCAGAGACTGAAATCAAAACCACCATGAGATACCACTTCACCCCGGTCATAATGGCCATCATAAACAAATCAACAGACAAGTGTTGGAGAGGATGTAGAGGAAAGGGAACCCTCGTGCACTGTTGGTGGGATTGCAGACTGGTGCAGCCACTGTGGAAAACAGTATGGAATTTCCTCAGAAAACTAAAAATGGAACTGCCTTTTGACCTCAAAGTTTCGCTACTGGGTAGAGTAATCTTGGTTGTAGGTCCTTGCTTTTCATCACTTTGATGATTTCCTGCCAATGCCTTCTAGCCTGCAAAGTTTCTTTTGAGAAATTATTTGACAGTATTATGGGGGCTCCCTTGTATAGAACTAACTGCTTTTCTCTTGCTGCTTTTAAGATTCTCTTCCTATTTGGCATTTTAATTATGATGTGTCTTGCGGTAGGCCTGTTTAGGTCCATCCTTTTTGGTACTCTCTGTGCTTCTTGGACTTGTTTGTCTATTCTCCCTAGTTAGGGAGAATTTCTTTCATTACTTTTTTCAAAAAGATTTCCAATTTGTTGCTCTTTCTCTTCTTCTGCCACTCCTAAGATATTGGCATGCTTGAGGTTGTCCCAGAGGTTCTTAGACTATCCTCATTTTGGGGTTGGGGGGGTATTCTTTTTTCTTCTTGTTCTGATTGGTTGTTTTTTTGCTTCCTAATGTTTTAAATTGCTGATTTGATTCCTAGCTTCATCCAATCTATTGTTGATTCCCTGCAAATTGTTCTTTATTTCAGTTAGTGTATCCTTTGTTTCTGACTGGAAGCAAAGGCAGAAAAAAATCATTTTTTACACTGTTGAGGTCCTCACAGAGTTCCTGAGCATCCTTATAACAAGTGTTTTTAACTCTACATCTGATAGATTGCTTTTCTCCATTTTGTTCAGTTCTTTTTCTGGAATTTTGCTCTGTTCTTTCATATGGACCATGTTTATTTGTCTCCTCATTTTGACGGCTTCCCTGTGTTTGTTTTTATTTATTAGGTATACCATGTTTCCCATGCTTGATGGAGTGGCTTACTATTGTAGGTATCCTGTAGGGTCCAGTGGCACAGCCTTCCCTATTACCCAAGCAGGGTACTCATGGTGCACCCAACTGTGTGGGCTCTGTACACCCTCCAGTTGTAGTTGAGCCTTGATTGCTGTTGGCACATCCAGGGTCAGGCACTGCTTGTTTTCTGTTCACACAAAACACAGCTACAAAGCTACAAAGTGATCTCCAGATGGTTGCTACTTGTGCTGGGCTTAGAGGTGCAAGGTGGTCTACTGCTAGTACCGGGCCTGGGGCAATTTAGTGAGAGGAACTGGCTTGCTGAAGCCAGATGTTGCTTGTTTGAGAGCATTTAGAAAAATCTGAAACATGGGCCAAGAAAAGCCATTCATATTAAAAAGCCACTGGAAACATCTTGGGTGAGCCTGAAAGTTGAATGGGGCAGGGCTTTGGGGAATCACCAGGGTGGGGAAACAGTGTGAGCCAAGTTGATGGTGTCTCAGATATGTTGCCCCTTTGCCAGCTCTGTGGTGGAGATGGGGCTCTATAAAGGAATAATCATCTCTGACATCACTTTTCTCTGGGAGAAAGCTGCCCCCCAGCTTTTACCTTGATGTCAGATAGTTCAGTTCCTCTCCGCATATCTCTGATGGTTTTACTCTGCTGCCCCTACACTGGCGCTTAGAAGGAGTGAGTCTGAGTAAGTCTGTGCAATAGCTCTTCAAGAGGAACTGCCAGGGAGTCCCATCAGTTTCTGTCTTCCACAACCTCAATCCCTGCTGGTTTTTACAGCCAGAAGTTATAGTCTTATCTTCTTGGCGCTGGAACCCTTGGTTGGGGGACCTGGTGTGGGCCAGGGACCCTTTGCTCCTAAGATATCCCTCCTGATTTCTATCTGCCACATGTGGCTGTTGGACCAGTCCATGCTGTGTCTCCACCTCTCCTACCAGTCTCAGAGTGGTTTCTTCGATAATTTCATAGTTGTAGGACTTTCATTCAGCTCAATTTCTGACAGTTCTGAATGATGTTTTTTACTTAATTTAGTTGTAATTTTGATGTGGTTGTGCAAGGAGGTGAGCTCTGTTTACCTACGCCACCATCATATAACTGGATATTTCATGATTTAAAAATTCCTAATTAATAAGATGTAGTAATAGTATTGAGATTGTATTTTTTAAAAAGAATCTCATTTTGTAGAAGTAGATAATATTTATAGATAAATGAAATTATGTCTTGGATTTGCTTAAAAATCTAGAAGTTGGTGAGGGAACAAGATGGGCCTGATGCTGATAATTGATACTAGTTGATAGGACTTTTAGTTTCATAATATTTCTTTTTTTTTTAGTATATTCACTATTTTCTATAATATATTTAAAGAAGTAAAAAGTGTTAGTGATAGTAGGGAATTTTCTAAAGTAGCATTCTCAAACTAAGTTAAAATACCTGGTTGAATCATGGTAGGATTCCAGAGGAATTATGGGACATGATGAAATTACCTAGGAAAAGTAGATGCCTGAAACTTACTGCTCGAGTTGGCTTTACTAATACCAATCCTAGAGGTAAGAAGAATAAACTCCAGTACTGACTTCTCATAGGAGATGAAAAAGTGTCTTGGTTTCCTCTGGTAGCAGTTGGAACTGTAGCCAGGTCTGTAACCTCTCCAGGGACATTCCTGCTCTGTAGTTGTAGTAGTACTAGGTTATCAAAAGGCAGTCTTATGCCTCTCACCTTCTGACTGAAAACCTCTCCTGATTCTTATAACATGAATCTGCATCTATTCTTTCTTCATTTAGTTGTAAGGATTTTGGAGAAAGAGTCTGAATATCAAAAGAGATTGGAAAAATCTTTTTAAAATAGAAGTTTTGCAAACTTACCTATGTTCTATTCTCAGAAATTGATATTCATGAGAGGGACCTATAAGAGGCAGGTTGGAATTGATCTAAAACATTCTTTTTTCTTTGTAAATGTATAGTTCCACTGCTTAATATGTCAGTATTTGCAGAGGGGAAAGAATGCAGTGATGTCTCCCCTCCCCTGGGTTTCCTTGCTGTTAGCACACACATACATTTGGATATTTTGCCATTCTTCTTCCTCCCCATCAAAACAGGACAATTGGCCCTGGCTGGTGTTGCTCAGTGGATTGAGTGCCAGCCTGCAAACCAAAGGGTCACCGGTTCAATTCCCAGTCAGGGCACATGCCTGGGATGCGGGCCAGGTCCCCAGTTGGGGGCCTGCAAGAAGCAACCACAAAAACAAAAAAAAACCAGGACAGTTGGAACCACTAGAATACAATAGGAGTACTAGGACTAGGTACGTAGGGAAGGAACAAACCAACAGAAAGCTTAATACTTTTACGGTGTGGGTATTTGTATTGTATAATCTTTATTTACTTTGTGGTCACTGCATATTAAGAAATAATTTAGATAAAATGTCATTTTTTCCTTTCAGGTACGATGCCTAAAAGACTTTGGAGAATTCGAAGTTGATGATGGTACATCAGTGCTATTAAAAAAAAATAGCCAGGTATTTATTGTCTTAAGATTTTTGAAATCTTCTAAGAGTGTTGAATGGTGGAAACGTTGAAATTAGTAGCAAAGTAAACATCACCTTGTGATGCTCATTTATATCTAGGCATTATGTGTAGCGTAAGACCACTTTTTCTAAATATAAAGAAATGCTGAGGCAAATGTTACATATATGTGTAATTAAGAAAAGATTTAATTAATTTAATATATTGTTGCTTGTATTTAACACTAAGCATTTTCCAGGGAAATTATCACAGTAGGCCTTATTCTAGTTAAGGCACTATGAAAATGATGGATTTATTCCTTTTCTTTGAATTGTAATTAAAAAGGTGATAAGCACTCATGTTTAGCTTGTATTTTACCTTATAAATCCTAGTTCTTATTTTTCCTGGAGAGAGAGAAATGTTCTCCATCTTTTTTTGCTTTGGCTTTTTAAAAAGATTTTATTTATTTATTTTTAGAGAAAGGAGGGGAAGTAGAAGAGAGGGAGAGAAATATCAATGTGTGATTGCCTCTCTCACACGCCCTACTGGGCACCTGGCCCACAACCCAGGCATGTGCCCTGACTGGGAATTGAACCGGCTGCCCTTTGGTTCGCAGGCCGCTGAGCCATACCAGCCAGGACTAAATCCTAATTCTTTAGCAAACAAATAATGATATATATCAAAAATTTCTGAGTAATATATTAACAGAATTTACTAGGGAAAGACTAAAACTATGAAGCTGTTAACTTAAACCAAATTTTTTCTTACTAAGAATCTCAATATATTTATTGTTTCCTTTGAAACCTTCAAGTTCACATTAATTTCACATTAGCTAAATTAATGTTTATCCTATTTCAATTTTATGTAGTCACATTAATACAGGAGGGAAAATGACCTAATGAGAGCCACTCTTTCTCTGCCTCCCATCTTGCTAGTTATTGTCTAATGACCCTATGTCTTTGTTTATGGAATGGAACAAAAGAATGCATCAGGGTATATGGTTCTTGGACTTATTTTCTTAAGAGAGGGAGCCTTGATCTCTTAATTTACAAGTACCCTTAGAGCTTTGATAGTTTCATAAAACAAAAGTTAAATATTTTAAAGATAGATTTTCAGGGCATTCTAAAATCTTTTTTTGTTAAGGCAGAATTTCCCTCCCAGTGTCCCATCCTAAAATCTTTTTTTATTAAGGCGGAATTTCCCTCTCAGTATCCTCTTAGGGAAGTAGAATACTAATGAATTGAGTAATACTAATAAATTAATATTAATACTGAAATTAATGGTTTCCTAAAAATCTGTATTTCTGGAGGACCCAGTGTGAAGCTTTGGTTCACAAGAATAAAGCTATCTTCATAAAGCAAGATACGAGAAAATGTCACTTTTTCCTAAACACCATCCTGTGGTTGAAATTTTTTCTCAAACTTTATGGCTGATCTTCCCACCCAGTGTGCCCAGATGGTGGTTATTCCTCAGTGGCAAGGAATACCTGGGTAGAGCTTGGGTAAGTGGGAACCCAGCTGAGCCCTTCTTCTATCTACTCCTGTGTTAGACAATTGTTTTCTGTATGGACCATGCAGAAGCCTTTCCCTTGGTAATGCTGTTTTTGGCAAAAGAATTTTACTTTATTTTTTGTTAAATTTATTGGGGTGACACTGGTTCCCATTGTGATGCTTTTTGTTACTATCACCCTTCTCTTCATTATAAAAATGGGAAAATTTTAAAAGCACATAATTGACTATAGTGGATATTAAAATGCTGCTAAAAGTGTCTCACCACATCTAAAATCAGTTTTCTATGGAATCTGTCCATATACTGTAAAATATTAGGGAGACATTATTTTTACCATTCACTTGTGCCTATCAATATGGCAAACAATATTTCTGTTTGTGTAGAAATCAGGAAAGCCCTCTTTTTAGAAAAAAATGGAATAATTGTTAACTAAATAACATGTCCCTGCCTTTTTTTTGGGGGGGGGGCCCTTTTTTTATAATACACCTTCTGAAGTCTTTTAACATGTTAAATAATAGTCCTTGGCCCATGTATTTTCATGACTAATTTGGAGGCATGTATTTGGTCACAGGAATTACATGAGGCCTTTGAATTTATTAGGAGGGACTTGTAGGTGCACAGTGCTACTAAAGTTACATTTTGCTTCTTTGAATATTTTTGGTAATCTCTTCTATTGCAATTATTTTCTAAGGCTATTTGCTTTGTACTGCATAATGTACTGTTTTTTTGTTTTTTGTTTTTTTTTTTACCCAAGTATATCTTTCTTTTCTTTGAGATTACTTTGGTCATCCATGAGCTTGGAAAGTCTTCCTCCCTTACTTCCTGTACTTCTTCACTCCAAAGTTTAGGAAATGTTCACTTCTGTTTAAAGCCCCTGTGTGTTGAGAGGCAATCAGACAAGGAGATTCCTTTCCACTTCACAATGAAAGAGTATCCTCTCAGGACATGGAGGATGAGTGACACCGTTAGCTAGGTGTTGGTGTCTTAACAACAGAGTGTGTGAGCAGTACCTACTTCATAGGTACAAATACTTTTGATCCTTGAAAAGTACAAGAGAAAAGTTGCCACCGTAATTAGAATAAATGGTTTAATGGAGCATTCATTTGTTGGTGTTCCTAATGAGTTGTTGTACAACTTGTCGTCTGTCTGGTGCCTAAAAATCTCACCTACCTGGGTTTTCTGTGCATATTCAAATGCAAATACTAAGGAAAATACCTACTAGAATTCAGAAGTCTTTAACTTAAGCAAACTATGAATTTGTTTATAAAAATAAGAAATCAATACACTTCTACCTACTATCAGTTTCAGTTGATGAAAACAGCAAATATACTTTAGTTTAGCTTTTAACTACATAACTGTTGAAATTTGAAAAATATATAACCAGTTGCTGCTTTTTAATGATGTAAAATGTAATTTAAAATTCTTTTCCAATCTTTCTCTTTCTCTTTACCATTTGTTCCACTCAGCACTTTCTACCTCGGTGGAAGTGTGAGCAGCTGATTAGACAAGGCGTTCTGGAGCATGTTCTGTGGTAACCTCATACTGAGGCCCTGCCAAGCTTCCCTGTGGTATGAGGCCGAACCCCTCCACACAAACTTCTCCACTTCCTTCTCCACCCTGCCTTGTCCCACCCCTCTTTGGTTTTAAAGGTTACAGACATTCTTTAATATAACCAGGAATACTTGGCTGAGAATGGTTTGTTTTTCTATTGTGTAGGATTCCTCCTCTTTTTTGTAATCTGCATCTATAATTATAACATTCCTATAGTTACTACAATGTGTGTGTGTGTTTTGAATGAAAGTAAATATTTATTACCATATATTTGAATCTTTTAAACAATAAGAGAGTTACACTTGGCTATTGCAGGGAGAAAGTAGGTCCCTGTGCATTTTGTGTTGTTTCTGGTAGTGTGCATTGTGTAAGCCAGGGACCTGAATTCCTGATATGTTTCCAAATCACATGGGCAGGTGGAGATGGTGGTCTATAAAAGTTTTCAGTATATGTAATGTTTAATGACAATTGCTGGGCTATTTGGGAAGAAAAAGGAAGGACACAATGAATTAGCCCATTTCCAACAGTGGTCGCTTGTCTGGCTCTTGCCTGTCTATGAGAGTACCAGTATCACCACTTTGGAAAGGGAAATAGAAATTGGGGCTAGAAAAGAAACTTTGTAGTTTTCCCCTAGATTCCCATCGACAGAAAAGTCACATGAACAGTTGGTCAGCTAAGTGGAGTGCAGTTTCTATCGTTTGATGAACTATGAATGGTAGGAGGAGTTGGAGAGGCACAGAGTGAATCTTTTCACTGCCTGGTGGTCAGTGGCCTTTCTCTACTAATAGTCCCCTCCATTACCAGCCCAGGAATCTGAAAGAGGCATTCAAATGTAAAAGACTAGATAAGCCTGGTACCTGGTACATACTATACACACAGTTTTGTTTTTATATAGGGGAATGTTTCTGGCCGAAATCAAGTTATAGAGAGGCTTTACCTAGGACATGGACCTGTGTGTTTTCATAATAAACCTACTTGTAGGCTCCCCTGTGCAGATTATTTTCATTATTTAAAATTATTTCTCCCCTTAATTTTGGTAGCCAGCTCATATTTGCATCTATATCTCTGCTGATAAACAGTGAATGGGATTGGTGATGTTTATATGCTAGTTGTGTTAATTATATGCTAATATGCTAACAGTCACTTTCCTCCTTCATATTTACACCTGGAGCACATGGAACCATGCGCACTGGTGAGCCCTAAAGTCCATGTGAGTCAGCTGTGATGATAAAGCACTATGAAGACCATTACATGTTGCCAGCCCTCCATCATTCCTGAACTTAAATTATACAATGCTCTTTTGTGTTTAAGTCCCCAAATAAAATGATAAAATATATCCCATATTTGAAATGAATGTATAATATTTCAAAATTTGAAATTGTATTGACTCTACTTAGAATTGTGGCTAGAACTTTGAAGGTGATATTTGCATATGTGTAGGTTAAAAAAAAAAGGTAAAAAATAAATAATGAAGAAAATGAAAGTTCTCTTTTTATCTCCTAAATATCACAATCCCATGCGCTTACTGTTAGCTAATCACATATGTAAAGTATGTCATTTCTTTTTAGTGGTTTCCCACTTATTTTCTACTTTTTGTTCCCAGTGTGAATGAATTCTTTTTTCTATTATCTAACTGGCTTTGGCTGATATATGTACAAAAGTTGCAAATTATGATGACTTGGCCACATTCTGATATTTATTTAAACTTATTTCTTTTTCATATTGATTTTGTCTAGAACTTTTTTTTATTAGTCCGGAACTTTCAGAAAAATATTGACTGCTGCTGATAATAGGTGGCAGCTTATCTTTTTCATGACTTTATTGGAAGCCACAGTCTCCTTTCTCAATCTTCCCATCTCATACTTCTCCAGGAAAAATACCAAAACTTGTGGCCTCCCTCAGTGCAACTTGAAGCCTCAAAATAAATTCAATACCATAATTTAAAATAGTGGTAATTAATAAATATGGTTTTTTGAAGTATGCCTTTGTAACCTGAATTATGATTATACTGTTTCTTATTAACTCCCTCATGTTGTGAATTATGTGAGTAGAATTCTATTGTTAAACTATAGTGGTACTTGGTGCTCATCATTAATTTGTTCTAGAACTCATGACACGTGCTGAAACTGATGAGTATTGAATGATTAAGCATTTTCTCTTGCAGGGTGGTGGTGTGAGTCACACAAGTTCTAGCAAGTGTGACAAGTCCTGAGCAAGCACCAAGTGTTGAAATACTTTTTTTCTTGTCAAAATGTGACAAGTACAGGTTTTGACAAGTTCTGAAGCCAATAAGTACCTAAATGTGACTACTTGTGTTTCTGCTCTGACTTGGTGGCTCAGTTGGTTGGAGCATCAGCCCATACACCAAAAGGTTGCAGGTTTGATTCCTGGTCCAGACACATACCTAAGTTGCAGGTTCAAGCCCTGGTCAGTGTATATACAGGAGGCGACCTATCAGTGTTTCTGTCACATCGATGTTGCTCTCTAAAATCAATAAACATAATCCTTGGGTGTGTATTAAATTAAAAAAAAATTATTTGCATTCCTTGAACTACATTCTTCCTGGCCATGGTGTTTACCATTTAGTGAACTGTAATGTATAATTTTCTGTTATTTTGTAGATGAATTTTTCAACTGTGAGTGATACTGGTTTCTGATGTTTTGGGAGAGGAGAACGTGTACATGTGCTTTGTCAGTGTTGTTGGTTATCTGTCCTGTGAAACAAACCACCCAAAACAGTGGTTTTAACCGTACCGTTTTATCAGCTCTCACAATTCTGTGCTTGACCAGGACTGGTTGGGTGGTTTTGTAGATCTTCCTTGGGGTCTCTGGTGTGGTCGTATTCAGATGGTGGCTGGTTGGCTTGGCCTTCTGTTGTTTTGTGTTCTCTCCGTGTGGTTTGCTCCAGAAAGCTGGCTGGGCTTCTGACCTGGCAGCTCAGGACTCCCACAGTGCCAAGAGGATGGAAGTCGGTATTGTCAATTTTCTGAAAGGTGAGGCCTGACACTGGACTAGCAGTACTTCTGCTGTATCCCATCAGTGGTTATAGTAATAGGCTGCACAGATCAGTGAAGGGACTACCTGAATCACATGAAGGTGGGAACACTGAGTGACCACCACTGCCCTCTTTGGTGTTAGTGTCTGGTGTGTAAAACTGAGTTCGTGTTAATTCCTTTGCCTATTTTAAATAGAAATGTAATAGCGTTAATACTGATAGAACCATCTGGGTATGAATCTTTTTGAGGGAGAGATGATCTTTGATGTATTTTTTTCCCAAATTTTTTATAGTTTATTTTTTATTGTATTTATTCCATTACCATTTATCTCCCACCTCCACCAATCCCCCTTGCCCCCATAGTCACCACATTGTTGTCCATGCCCATGAGTTCTTTTTCTTTTTCACTCTATCCCTGCCCCAACCCTTTCCTAGGTTAAACTAACCCTGCATTCCTGATATAACTCCACTTTGGATTTGATTTGCTAAGATATTGTTTATCATTTTTTATCTGTGTTCATGAGGGATATTGGTCTGTAGTGTTCTTTCCTTGTCATGTCCATTAGTAACTGTGTCATAGAATGAGTTGGGAAATACTTCCCTCTCTTCAATTTTTTTTTAGAAGAGTTTTGTAGACTTGATATTATGTCTTCCTTAAATGTTTAGTAGAATTCACATTTAAAACACCTGGGCCTGGAGTTTCTTTGTAGGAAGGTTAACCACAATTTCAATTACTCTCAAAGACATGGGACTATTCAGTTTATTCTTCATCTCCTCCATTATGTCTAAGTTATTAAATTTATTGGCATAGTATTATTTATAATATTGCCTTACTAGGCTTTTTGTAGATTCTGTAGTGATGTCACCTCTTATTCCTAATTGGTAATTCCTGTTGGTAAATTTATTTTCTCTTTATCATTATCATCTTGACTACAGGTTTACCAATTTTATTAATCTTCTCAAAGAACCAGCTTTTGGCTCCATTGGCTTTTTCTGTTTTGTTTTGTTTTTTTTTTTCAGTTTTCTATTGCAGGGATCAACAAACTTTTTCTGTATCTTAGACATTGTAGGCCAGAGTCTTTCATGGCTAACGCTGTAGCACAAAAGCAGGCTACTAGAATTGGGCTTAACCTGTTAAGAATGTAGTTTGCGGAGTTCCAGCCAAGATGGAGGCGTAAGTAGAAACCCTTTGCTTCCTCACACAACCAAACAGAGGATAACAACCAATCTAAAAACAATAAACAACCAGAAGTGCCAGAAAATCAAACTGCATGTAACTCTGACAACCAAGGAATTAAAGAAACAGTCAACCAGACCAACCAGACCGGTAGGAGTGAGATGGGGCAGAGGGACTGGTGGAGAGAACCTGTGGCAAGGTGGCGGACCAGACCAAGAGACAGGGGCTGGCTGAGAGAACCCAGGGCAAGGAGACGACCGTGTGGGTAGGGATGGCTGAAAACACCTGGTGAGGCAGCAGACCACGTGGGTGGGGCTGGCTGAACAAGAAAGAGACTCAGAGCTGATTGGACTACAGTGGGGGTTGCCATGGTGAGAGAAACTCCCAGTCTCACACTAGAGTTTGTTGGAAAATGGAGCTAGACCCCAGCAAGTGAGCTGCATTTTTCCCACTTTGATCCCTCCCCCTCAGACAGCAAAGAGGGTTGCCTTGCCCTGGTGAATACCTAGGGCCCTTCCCCCTTACAACTTAACAGTTGGGCTGAGACAAAGAAATATGGCCTGAATGAAAGAAGAGAGGAAAACTCCAGAAAAAGAGCTAAGCAGTGAGAAGATAGCAAATTTATCTGATCGAGAGTTCAAATCCCTGGTAATCAAGATGCTCATAGAACTGATTGAGTTTGCTCGAAAAGGCAGGAACAAATGAAAGCTACCCCAAGTGAAATAAAGCAAAATATTCAGGGAACCAACAGTGACAGGAAGGAAACCAAGAGTCAAGTCAACGATTTGGAACAAAAGGAAGAAATAAACATCCAACTGAAACAGAATGAAGAAACTAGAATTCAAAAAAATGAGGAGAGGCTTAGAAACCTCTGGGACACTTTAAATGTTCCAAATCTGAATTATAGGGGTGCCAGAAGGAGAAGAACAAGAGCAAGAAATTGAAAACTTATTTGAGCAAATTATGAAGGAAAACTTCCCCAATCTGGCGAAGGAAATAGACTTCCAGGGAGTCCAGAAAGCTCAGAGAGTCCCAAAGAAGTTGGACCCAAGGAGGAACACACCAAGGCACATCATTACATTACCCAAGATGAAAGATAAGGAGAGAATCTTAAAAGCAGCAAGAAGAAAGGAGAGAGTTACCTACAAAGGAGTGCTCATAAAAGAAATCTTACAGGAAAGAAGGGAATGGAAATAAGTATTTGAAGTCATGAAAGGCAAGGACCTACATCCAAGATTACTCTATCCAGCAAAGCTATCATTTACAATGGAAGGACAGATAAAGTGCTTCCCAGATAAGGTCTAGTTAAAGGAGTTCATCATCACCAAGCTCTTACTATATGAAATGTTAGAGGGATTTATCTAAGAAATTGAAGATCAAAAACTATAAACAGTAAAATGACAGCAAACTCACAACTATCAACAACTAAACCTAAAAAAAAAAAAACAAGCAAACAACTAGAACAGGAACAGAATCAGAGAAACAGCACATGGAGGGTTTTCAGTGGGGAAGGGGAGGGGAAGAATAGAGGGGGAAAGGTACAGGCAATAAGAAGCATAATTGGTAAGCATAAAATAGATGGGGAGAAGTTAAGAATGGTATAGAAAACAGAAGCCAAAGAACTCATGTACAACTCATGAACATGAACCAAAGGAAGGGGAATGCTGGATGGTTGAGAGGTACAGGGCGGAGGGGGGTAAAGGGAGAAAACTGGGAAAACTATAATAGCATAATCAATAAAGTAAAAATACATACATATATACATACATACAAAAAATGTAGTTTGCAAGCCCCTGTTTGTTCCTTGACTTCTGCTGTGATCATCATTATTTACTTCTGATTACTTTGGTTTTAACTTGCTCTTTTTCCAGTTATTTAAGGTGGAAGCTGGGGTCATTGATTTTGAGAATTTGCTTCTTTTCTATTTACAAGTATTTGGTGCTATGAATGTACCCTTAAAGTAATGCATTAGCTCCAGTCACAAATTTTCGTATATTGTATTTTCATTCAGTTTAAAATATTTTCTAATTTTCCTCTCTGATTTCTTCTTTGTTTTGTGGGTTATTTAGCAGTGTGTTATTCTTTTCCTAAATATTTGGGGATTTTCTTGATATCATTCTGGTCTTGATTTCTAATTTAATTCCACTGTGGTCAGAGAACATACTTTTTATGACATGAATCCTTTTGTTTTTTTGAGAATTGTTTCAAGGTCCAGAATATGGTCTAGTTTAGTGAATGTTCCAAGTGTACTTCTGCTGTTGTTGGCTATTTGGTTCTATAAACATCAGTTGGTTGATAGTGTTGTTCAGGTCTATTAGACTCAATCTCCTTGTTACTGCAGTCCCCACCAGAAGCCCAGAGTGAATGAAGACGTGTATCCTTTGATGAGTTTTGACAAATGTATATTCGCATGTAACCCAAACTATATTGAGACTTGCTATTTTAACAACTAGCATTCTAGCATTACTAATCCCCATTCATTGCTCTTTTTTTTCAGATCATTTAATTTGCTTATCTAGTTGTACATATAAACTTTAGAAGTGCCCATTTCTGGGACAAGTGGTTGATTGGGATAGTTTATATTTTTATTGGGAATATAATCAATCAGTTAATGTTGTTAAGTCTTCCTATCCAAGAATTGAGCTTTATACTTGTTTCTTTTTTTTTTAAGATTTTATTTATTTTAGAGAAGTGAAGGGAGAAAGAGAGGGAGAGAAACATCAATGTGTGGTTGGCTCTCATGTGACCCCAACTGGGGACCTGGCCCGCAACCCAGGCATGCGCCCTGACTGGGAATCGAACCAGTGACCCTCTGCCTCATAGTCCGATGCTCTGAGCTACACCAGCCAGGGCGATATACTTGTTTCTTATAAAACTATTTTTCTATGTATTTGAAATATTTTATAATTAAAAAGTTAAAAACAAAGAAGTTAAATCAATTTTAATAAAAGTTTATTGCAAATAGTGACTCTTCATATTACAGTAAACCAAGTCATCAAAATTTGTGTATTTTTGATATAAAACAATACTTTTTAAAAAATCCTCACCCAAGGATGTGTGTTTGTTTGTTTTTTTAATTGATTTTAGAGAGGAACGGAGAGAAAGACAGAAATGTCGATGTGAGAGAGAAACATTGATCAGTTGCCTTTCATATGTGCCCCACCTGGCATTGAACCACAACCTAGGTTTGTACCTTGACCGGGGTATTGAATCCACAGCCCTTTGGTATATAGGATGATGCTCCAACCAACTGAGCCACCCGACCAGAGCATAAAACTACACTTTTTTAAAACATATAAAACCATTGCCAGCGTGATGACATTTCAGTGAGGAAAAGACTGCATTTGCAATAAATACCATTCATTATTCCTGAGTCCACAGACCTAACATAAGCACTGTCTAAACATTATCCCATAGTGCAGCAGTCCCTGAAAAGGGGGCTTCCCTTCCTTTGTCTTTTACCACTAGGTGACAGTCACAGGGAGCGAAGCCTTTCTGGAAAGTTTGTATAGAACCACCATTGAGAATACTAATGATTTTAACCCAAAGCAGTAACAGTGGAGTGGTAAAACGGTACAGAGTCCTAATTTTGCATTTTATTTTTGCAGCCAATGCCAAAGCACAATATGAAATTGTTTTGTTTTGTTTTGTTTTCTTTTAGTTGTTTGCTGAGAGCCCCAATAACCTGATTTTACCAGTGACCAGGAAATTACCCAGGACTGCTAATAAAAATGTAGTCTTTTCCAATGTGTCTGTTTCCCCAGCATCTGGCTCATATGTCTAGGAGTGCATGGCCAATGAGCCATAGAAAATTAGGACATCATAGTGGCTTAATTTTAAAAGATGCTCTTTCAAAATGAATTCCAAGAAAACAATCAGTCTATACAGAGAAGGATGCTGAAGTCATCTTACTGATTAGTTTGTTGAGAGCGCTAACTTTTTCTTCCAAGATTCGGTTTTTTTTCTCAGCTACTCGTTGCTTTTCTTCAGTGATCTGAAGTGCTTTCATCAGATGAGCATTTTCCAAATAGAGCTCCTTGAGCAGCAAATCAGATTGTGTGTTCTTTTCAAACTAGAGAGGGGTGAAAGCCATACTTTACTGTGAATCTAGTACAGAAATGCTACACAAGCTTGCCTCCTTTAACTCTTCCATCTTTATACAAACCCATAATTTTGGAGTTTTTACAAGTCTGATAAAAAACAGATTTTCATGGCATGAGAGAGGAAATTAAGAATTTGATGAACTGTGTGGTAAAGAAAATTTAAGTCAACTCGATGAGAGATTTTACTATGAAATTAAGACATGAAAGACCAAAATCCATAGGCCTCAAAAAGAACTATTCAGGACTATGTAAAACAAGGAAATTAATTGTCAAGACTGCCAAAAAATGTGTCCATCCAAGTTTGCTCTGTAGGCCCATCATGTCACCCAGAACACAATGAGATACTGTATTCACCCTTAAAATTGGTGCAGTAAACACAACAGCCATAGGGAGTTCAGCGATGGGGACACAAGGCCACTCTAGTCATGAGTCCTTGTTCAACATACAAAGGCAAGGATGTCCTGACCTTTGGTTCAAGTCAACACTGAAGTCATTCATTCAATGAGTACCTCTGCTGTGCTAGACACTGCCCTAGCAACAACCATGCTCTCATAGAGCACATATTCTAGTAGACAGAGACATCAGAAACCAGTATGCAGTGTGTCAGGTGGTAAGAAGTGCTGAGAGAAAACCCAGCAGTGGAGAAACAGCTGAGGAGGGGTTCCTATTTTGGTTGAGGTGAACAGAGGGCTTCTCTGCATGACATTTGAACAGGGGTCTGAATAAAGCACAGGAGTAAGTCATGGAGCTGTCAGGGCATGAATGTCCCAGACAGAGGGAGGAATAAGTGCAGAGACCCAGAGTCTGGGGCATGATGCTGGTAACAGAATGGCCAGGAGGCCTGTGACTGGAAGGCATGGTTGTGGGGAGACGGACTGAGAAGTCAGACCTACCATGCTGTCTGGGCAGGGCACTAGACCCTATAGGATCTTGAAGGCCAGCACCTCAACTACATTTGGAAAGGACTGTTGCCACTCCTGTGTTAACAGGTTAGAAGAAGAAATTAGACACCAGTTAGGATACCAGATGATTGTGGGAGCAGTGGGGTTGGGGCAAGAAGTAGCTGGGTTCTTTCTCCACTCTGAAGGCAGAACTGGTGGACTAGATGGGGACATGGTATGGGTGGGGGTCAGTTGAGGGAAGGAGTCTACTGTACTCCAGGGTTTTGGAACTAAGTCAATGGCAGGGCTGAGCTATGAGGGCAGGCAGGTGAGTGCAAAGACAAGAAGGTATTTCTGTGAGGGGAAGCAGAGAACTGGTAGGACCAGGGCTCCTTAACCCAGGAACCCAGAGGAAGGGAGGGTTAGGGGTGAGTCCAGAAGGGGTGGCACAGGTCAGGTCTAGGTGCGCATGGCCCTAGTTCACTGCATATTTGCTTTGTGCATTTTGGGTCTTCCAAGGACAGTTGAAAGGAGGGGGAAGAGGTGCTGGAGTTCAAAGGGGAGAGGGTTCAGAATGCTATGGAGCCAGGGGTTTTGCGCAGAGCTGATGGGCGACAGCCACAAAATTGAACTAGAACTGGTCTTGCCAGGTAAGAGGAGGCAAACGGGTGCAAAGGAGTGACTGTAAGGGGGAGTCAGAATCTGATAGTTGGGAGGAAAAGTGAGGATGGGGGAGATATTGAGAGGATCAGTGGATGGCAGAGCAGGCCATGATGGTGGATAAGAAAGGGGACAGGCTCTGAAGAGTGACTCAGGCTGGGAAACTTCCACCATGATTCAGGATTAAGAGGTGACACAAATGTTTCATCCCATTTGGGCTCAGTTCAGGATCACTCAGATAAACCATACTTGATTATTATGTAATAAAAATATTTCTACAGATTCTCACATTAATTTCTTCTAGCACTGCAATAGAACTTTTCTGGAGTAGCTGGTATTTGCCTTTGTGTGTCTCTTCTTTTCTTCTGACCTTGTCACCCCTCCCAGCACTCCCTGTGCTGGCTGTTCCACTTCCTGTTAGTTCTTACTGATTTAATTGTTGGCTGAATGAGATTGTAAACTTTTATTGATCAGGGCAGCTGTGACCTTTTTTGTTTTCTTCCTATAGCAGCTCAGGTTATTTCTTTTCTTCCCATGGTGATTACTTCAAAAATATAGATCATATCATGCTCTTACTTAAACTCTTCCAATGGCTTCTAACGGCAATTAAAATAAAATCCAAACTGCTGACCTTGATGGGTCCCTGCCTACCTGTACCCGCCCATCAGATCACACCAGCCACAATAACTCCTCAGTGGCCTTCTGCATGCCATGCTTGGTCCCATCTAAGGACATGTACCTGTTGTGTTCCCTCTGTGTGAAATGCATCTCCTCCTTGGAGATCTCACATGTTTCCTGGCACATGTGGAGAACTGTGGGTGCCCTTTTACAGCTGCCCCAGAGATTGAGGGTGCTATTGGAACTTAGCACTATAATGCACAGAACAGTTCTACCATGAGCATTCTCCTTTCTAAAATGTCAACCTGGCCTCTGATCATTAGGTGTCTGCTGCCATGCCATATCCTGACTATCCTCACCAGATCCCACCCATCACCATTTTCTTCAGAGCAATTCTTATAACCTGAAGTCATTTATCTTGTTACATCTGTCTCTGCCTCCACAATGTTAGGTCTTTGGGGGCTTATGTCAGGGTCTACCCAGAACAATGCCTTGATACATAATAGGTACTTGGGATGAATGAATGAACATCTTTTCTGAGGTTATGTGAACACCTCAAAAAATATATCTTAAAACAATTCCCCATCACTTCTCAGCATTTTGGCTAAGATTAAATGTAGAATCTGTTATTACCAGTTTAAAACAATTCCTAAAAGAAAATAAACATAATGTACAAATATAATATAGGGTATATAGTTAATAAAATCAGTTTTCTACTGATTGCTTTTAATTGTTAATCTTCAAAAAAATATGTGTACATTCAGATTCTCAAAACGTTTAGACAAAGCCCCAGATTCAGTGGTTCCAAATGAATATGGGATTCTCTTGAGTCCGTGACAAGACAGTCACTCCCTGAATCAGCTACTTGAACACCCATATAAGAAAAAAAAAAACATTTCTGAAAGAGGATATTAGCATGCACTGACAGAAACTCCTCACTCACCTGCTGTCCCAGCTCAGCCACTTTTTCTTGTAGGAGCATTTCCATGTTCTTTGAAATCATTTCCAATTTTTCTACCCACTCTTCTGTATCTTTAAGTTTTTTTTTATGTTCTTCCTGCCACAAAAGAAGGTTATAAACCAATATTTTACATTTTAGTTTTTTAAAGATTTTATTTATTTTTGGGAAGAGAGGAAGAGAGGGAAACATGTGAGAGAGAATCATAGATCAGTTGCCTCTCACACACCCCAAACTGGGGACCTGGCCTGCAACCCAGGCATGTGCCCTGACTGGGAATCACACCTGCAACCTTCAGTTTGCAGGCTGGCGCTCAATCCACCAAGCCACACCAGCCAGGGCCCAATATTTTACATTTTAGAGTGAATCCTTTCAGGCTTACTTACTGTAAAGTGGAAATTAGCTAAAATGTGCAAATTTGAGAGTAACTATACATAACCTTTGATCGTTAAAAAATGTTATGTCACACATAAAACAAGTCTCAATAAATTTAAAAAGAATGAAATTCTATCAAGCATCTCCTTTGACCATAATACTATGAAACTAGACATCAATCACAGGAAAACACAAAGACATGGAAGTTAAATAACATATTACTAAACTAAACAATGGAAGAAATCAGAAGATATCTTGAAACATGCAAATGAGAATGCAACAACCCAAAATCTGTGGGACACAGGAAAAACAGTCCTAAGAAGGAAGTTCATAGCATTACAGGCCTATCTCAAGAAACAAGAAAAAGCTCAAACAATCTAATTTTACACGTAAAGGAACTTGCAAAAGAACAACAAAGCCCAAAGTGAGTGGAAGGAAAGAAAGAATAAAGATCAGAGGAGAAATAAAAGAGTCTTAAAAAAAAATACAAAAGATCAATGAGTCCAAGAGCTGATTCCCTGAAAAAATAAACAAGACTGATAAACTTTAACCAGGCTCATAAAAAAAAACAAACCACAAAGTAAAAAATGAAAGAGGTGAAATAACAACTGATACCACAGAATACAAGGGATTGTAAGAAAATACGAACAACTATATGCCAACAAATCGGACAATTTGGATGAAATGGATAAATTCCTAGAAACATACAATCTTCCAAAACTAAATCAGGAAGAATAAAAGAGTGAATAGACAGATTACAATTAGTGAAATTGAAACAGTCATCAAAAACAAAGTCTTGGACTGGATGGCTTCACAGGTGAATTTTATCAACCTTCAGAGAAGAACTAACCCCTCTCCTCAAACTATTCCAAAAATTCAAGAGGAGGAAAAACTCCCAAGCTCATTTTACAAGGCCAGTGTTCTCCTAAATCCAAAACCTAAATGAAGACATTACAAAAAAGGAAAATTATAGGCCAGTGTCCCTGATGAACATAGATGCTAAATTCCTCAACAAAATATTATTAGCAAACCAAATCCAGCGATAACATTAAAAAGATCATATACCATGATATGGTGGGATTGATTCTGGGGATGCAAGGTTGGAATAATATCTGCTAATTAATAAACATGATATACCACATATACAAAATGAAGGATATGAAACCACATGCTCGTATCAATAGATGAAAAAAAGCACGTGATAAAATCCAGCACCCAGTTATAATAAGAACCCTTAGCAAAGCAAAAATAGAGGGAATATACCTTAATGTAATAAAGGCCATATTTGACAAACACACGAGCAACATGATCCTCAATGGACAAAAACTACAGGCGTTCCCCTTTAGATGGAGAACAAGACATGGATGTACACTTTCACCACTCATTCAAATCCTAACAAAGCACTCAAACAAGAAGAAATACAAGGCATCCAAGTTGGAAAGGAAGAAGTAAAATTGTCATTGTTTATGGATCGGATGGCAAGATACTATTTTTAGAGAACCCTGAAGATTCCTCCAAGAAACAAACTGTTAGAACTGATAAATGAATTGAGTAAAGTAGCAGTGTACAAAATTAATATACAGAAATCAGTTGTATTTTATATGCCAATAATAAACTATTGAAAAAGGAAACTAAGGAAACAATCCCATTCACAATTGCTTCAAAAAGAATAAAATACCTAAGAATAAATCAAACCAGAGATGTAAAAGACCCATATTCAGAAAATGCTAAGACACCGAAGAAAGAAATTGAAGAGGATACAAGTAAGTGGAATCATACTTGTGTTCATGGATAGGAAGAATTAACATTATTACAATGTCCATATTACCCAAAGCCATCTATAGATTCAACACAATTCCTATCAAGACACAAATGGTTTATTTCACAGAACTAGAACAAATATTCCAAAACTTTATATGGAACCACAAAAAAACCCTGAAAAGCAACAGCGATCTTCAGAAAGAACAAAGTTGGAAGAATCATGTTCCCTGATATCAAATTATACTACAAGCCCATAGTAATCAAAACAGCATAGTAATAGCATAAAAACAGATATAGATCAATGGGACAGAATAGAGAACCCAGAAATAAACCCACACCTTCATAGTCAATTAATATTTGACAAAGGAGGTGGGGCCAAGATGGAGGCATAGGTAGACACACTGTGCCTCCTCGTACAACCAAAAGAAGGACAACAACAAATTTTAAAACAAAAAACAACCAGAACTGACAGAAAATCGAACTGTATGGAAGTCCGACAACCAAGGAACTAAAGGAGAAACTTTCATCCAGACCGGTAGGAGGGGCGAGACGGGC
>VMDR010012675.1:0-26166 GCA_007922815.1 Macrotus californicus | reverse complement strand
ATAAACAAAATGAAAGTCAAAAATCACATGATCATATCAATAGATGCAGAAAAAGCCTTTGATAAGGTACAGCATCCATTTATGATAAAAACACTGAGCAAAATTGGAATAGAGGGAGCATTCCTCAACATTATAAAGGCCATATATGAGAAACCTACAGCCAACATCATACTCAATGGACAAAAACTTAGAGCTTTCCTTGTTGATTTTCTGTCTGGAAGATCTTTCCATTGATGTTAATGGGATGTTAAAATCCTCTACTATGACTATTATCATAATCTCTCCTTTTATGTCCATTAAGACTTGCTTGATATATTTAGGTGCTCCTATGTTGGGTACATAAATGTTTACAAAGGTTATAAAGCCTCTTGTTGGATTGCTTCCTTTATCATAAGGTAGTGTCCTTCTTTCTCTTTCAGTATAGCCATGTTTGGACCTGGAGAGCATTGAGCTCAGAAAAATAAGCCAGCCAGAGAAAGACAATATTATTTCACTTATACGTGGAATCTAATGAGCAAAATAAACTAACAAGCAAAATAGAGGCAGATGCATAGAGAGCAGGCTGATCGCTGTAGGGTTGGGGATGGGGACCAGGTTTGGAGAGGGGAGGGATTGAGCAAAAAAGAAAAAAGAGAGACAGAAACTCATGGACATGAATAACAGTGTGGTGATTGCCCAGGGTAAAGAGGGTCGGGGGAGGTGAAGGTGAATGTAGGGGGGATAAATAGTGACAGAAGGAGACTTGACTTGGGGTGGTGAACACACAGTGCAGTGTACAGATGATGTACCATAGGATTGTGCACCTGAAACCTGTATAATTTTGTTAAAGAGTGTCACCCCAATAAATTCAATAAAAAGAGGAAAAAGAGACAATACCAACCCCCAATATTTTTTAAGAATTTAAAAATAAAACAATATTGTGATAAAAAATAAGCACTCCTCAATGGATTAGCATGTACTTATTGAGTATCCATTATAGCATGAACAATAATTTAGGCACTGTGGGGCTAGAAGAATTAAAATATGCAGTCTCTATTGATAATGTACTTTAATGTATTTGGGGTAATTTTTATGGAAATAAACTGTAAGTTAATTGTTTAAGGCAGTATATGAAAAAGTTCAGCAGAATGGTATGAACATATGTGTGATTAATTAAGTGCAGAAGGGGACAAGTTGCAATACAATGTGGGCTTGAGGGATCCTGCAGATCTGGGAGGCAGGTTAAATGCGTCGCATATGCCTAGGAGTGAAGATGAAAACCATTGCTGCCTTAATGAGAATCTTGCAGAAGTGTTTATAAGTGGCTTTACATATTTTCTTCTCTCTAATACGATTAAGTGTCAAACTTGAAAATTATACCAAGATAAACCTACGTGAAAATCTTAGTTTCAAGACAAGTGATACTTCCTTTAAATTGTCTCTTCAAAATGACTATATTTTGTCCTGGAGAAAGCTCTATACCATTTACCAGGTCCCTGTATAATAACTTTACCCCAATTATTTGCCATTATTTTACCTAGTTGAGCCTCCCTTTTCTCATCTGAATAAGAAAGCACGGAGCTCGATAATCTTTCAAATCCCTTGTTGTTCATGTATAATTTTATGTACAGTTCTTCCATTTTCTCTTGGTAGAACACAGGGATCACAAAGCCCACTGATATCCTCACTCTAATTTGTTGATCCATCTCTGCCTGCCCTTCTAGCTAGTGCCCTTGCCCCACTTTGCCTGGCATGGGCAAATCCCTCATGCTGCCAGGAGTGGGTAAGGAGGTGAAGGGAAGTGGCCTGTTCTGTTCCAGTTAGTTATTCAATTCTGAATTATTAATGCCATTGCTACGTTCCTATCACCTTGAAGTTGCTGGATGCCATGGGGTATTAACAAAGGATAAATTTCACAAGGTCAATAGGAAAGACTCCAAAACATTGCCCACGGTCAGCCAAGCAGAAGGCTGGGGGACACGAGGTTAGGAGAAATACAGGAGTGACAGGAAATAATGATTAATCTCAGAATTCTCAAGTACATAAAGGAGAGATATTGTATTTGAGAATTCTCCACACAGAATTAAGCCTATGATAAATTAATATCTTTGAGGAACGATCAATAATAACAAGGTTTGCATTGAGCTGAAAAGCTCATTATAAAATAGAAACATTTGAGCTTGTTTGTTTTATTTCCCTTAAAATTAACCCTGTGCTGAAAAGAGCAATTTGAAAGTGGCAGAGAGCACAAATCATCTCTAATGAAGACCCTCTTCTATAAATTGCCCCTAGAAAGTCTAGGACCTGGCTCTGTGACCCAAAATATTTAAAAAATGTGCTGATGACCCAATGTAGAGAAATTTTCAAACAAAGGCATGCAGCATCTCCCCCAAGAATGCAGCCTGTGTAGGGCTCATTGCCACAATGGAGCCTATCTACCTGATAAGTGACCCTGGCCAGGAGAGAGCACACAAAGCAAGCACACATGGCTGGAGTGACAGAGACTGGCACTGTGTCTACAAGGTGCCAAGTAAGCACATTTTTAAAAGGACATCCTTAGAAAGCAAATTGCATATTTATATATTTCTAAATAAAGCTGATTACCAACTATGCCAGATTTCACCGAGGTGTATGTTTCTTCGAGCATGATGTATACACATCTGTAAACACATCTGTGTCTCCGGAAATGAAGTATTCTTTCACTCCAGGAGTTGTAAGTGATATCTAAAGGTCAATAAAGGGAAAAGTCTAACATTAATCACACACTAATTATGTGTGAGACATTGTGTTAA
Organism: Macrotus californicus; assembly: GCA_007922815.1. Lineage (NCBI taxonomy): Eukaryota > Metazoa > Chordata > Mammalia > Chiroptera > Phyllostomidae > Macrotus > Macrotus californicus. The sequence goes on along the minus strand of VMDR010012675.1, from coordinate 23,395 downwards.
GTGCTTACATACATTATTATAAGTCATTACAACCTGATGATATAGTTACAATTATTATCTCCCTTTCAGAATGAGAAATCTAAGACCCAGAAAGGCTAAATTACCTTGATCAAGGTCATATACTCAGTAGGAGAGTGGAACCCATCTCTTCCTGACTATAGGACCTGGCCTTTTAAACAACTCATATATTGCTAAACTGTGAATATTGATAACAATAATGATTAACAATAATATTTCACATTTGGTATTTCAGTTAATCATCAAAAATGTTTGAGACACATGCTGTAAATTATTCTTTCTAATTTACAAATGTTAACACAGAGCCTCGGAAAGCTAAAGAGACAAAGTCACATACCAGCAGAAGTGAGATAGGATAGGACTCACATGCTTTCCAGCAAGCTGCCCTACTTCAGAAGGCAGTTCAGGTGTTTATATTCTCTATCAAGGAAGTGAGACACAGAGTACTGGCAAATAAATGGTTGACATCATGATACTTGAAGGATGAACAGACAAATTGACCAATGAAATAGAAGGTCCAAAAATAGACCTCAGTACATGTGGAAATTTGGTATATCACAAATGTCCTATCTCAAATCACTGGGGAAACCATAGACATTTTAATAAATAGTTCTGAGACAACTGGGTAGCTACCTGTAAGCTCCAAGAAGCAAATGAAATAGTCGTGAGTTTCACAAAGCAAGTACAGAACTTATATGCTAGAAACATCAAACCACTGATGAAAGAGAAAAGATGTGGTGAATATGTTGACATCCCATGTTCATGGACTTGAAGACTGAATATAGTAAAGACGTCCATTCTCCCCAACTTGATACACAAGTTTACCAAAACACCAGGAAGATGTTTGGTAAATATAAACAAGATTATTCTAAAAGTTATATGGAAAGTCAAAGAAACTAACATAGATTAAACTAATTTGAAAAGGAATAAATAGAAAGGATTCAGTCCATAGTAGTTGGGACTATGAATATTGGTGAAGGAAGAGACACATAGAGTAACGGAATGAAATGGAGAACTCAGAAACAGCCCTAGACAAAAATGCCTAGCTTATTTTTGGCAAAGTTGTAAAAGCAATTTAATGGAGGAAAAGAGTCTTTCTACAAATGATGCTGGTACAAGTGGGCATTAATGAGAAAAGAAGAAGATACTGAAGTCTCACACCTTACACATAAATTAACCCCCAATAGATTATTGACTTGAATAAAAATATAAAACTATATAACTTTTGGGAAAATATATGAGAAAATCTTCAGGATATAAAGCTTCCTCAAAATTAAAAACTTTTGCTCTGTAAAAACCCTGTTCAGAGGATGAAGACACAGCCTGCAGTCTGGGGTAGCATATTTGCACACCACATGGCCACAAGGGGACTATATAGAATATATAAAGTATCTAGAATATGTCAAGTTGTGTCCAGAATATGTAAAATACTCTCAAACCATAACAGAAATCTTATTACAGCATAGGAAAAAATGTGAGCAGACATTTCACCAAAGAAGATACAGTTATGGCAAATGAGCATAAGAAAAGACGATGCTAAACTTTATTAACCATGAAGTAAATGCAAATTGTAAGATATCACTACACATCTATGAACATGGATAAAATAAAAATTGTGCAATTCCAAATGCTGGTGAATATGAAGGAACTTTGGGTGACTCTTAAACTGTGAGTCAGAATATAAAATGGTATAGCCACTTTGGGAAGCAGTTTGGCAGTTTCTTAAAAAACTTAATATGCAACTACCACACCACCCAACAATTGCACTTCTCGGACTTGAAAACTTGCTCCCATGAAAAAAATGTACAGAAATGGTTGTGGCAGCTGTATTCTTAATAACTCCAAACTGAAGAAATCCAAATGTCCTTCAAGGAATGAAGAGTTAAGCTCTGATACATCCACGTTATGAAATACTACTCGACAAGAGACAAACTACTGACATACACAATGACCTGACTGAATCTCCAGAAAGCTATGCTGAATGGAAAAAAGCCAGTCCCCAAACGTTGCACAATATGTGATTCCATATGAACCGTTCTTGAAAAGACAGTTATAAAAATGGAGGACATGAGACTGACTGCCCAGGTTGAGAAGAGGGTGAGGGAGAAGGGACTGCATGGGGCTATAAAAGGGCAAGATGAGAGGTCCTTGTGTTGATGGGAATGCTTTGACACTATTAATGTCACTCTTTTGCTCATGACGTTACACTTTGATTTCGGAAGTGGTTAACATCGGAGGAAACTAGGTAAAGGGTACACGAAGATTAGCTGTATTATTTTTTTCAACTGCGTGTGAATCCATGATTATCTCAAAATAAAATGCTTAATAAAAAAAAATACTCCATCAATATTACCAGGTGCCACCTCATATGATGCACTATGAAGGACACAATTTCACTTCTGTGTGTTTCAGCTCCAAAAATGCATAACCTGAATTCAATGTTGAGGGAAATCTCAAGGAAACACAAATTGAGAGACATTTTACAAAAAATCAGACACTACTTTTCAAAAACATCAGGATACTAAAGGCAAAAAAAGAATGAGATTGTCCCAGGTTAAGGTAGACTAAAGACAACTGCATACAATGTGGGATCCTGGATTTGATTCTTGACAGGAAAAAAGGATCATTAATGGGAAAATTGGTGAAGTTTGCAGGTCAGTAGATTAGATAATACCATTGTTTCAATGTTAATTTCCTGACCTTGATAACCACATTGTGATGGGGGGGTGGGAATCTGGATGAGGTTATACAAATACTTGTATACATTTTTTTCAATTTTTTGTAAGTCTGAAATTATTTTAAAAAATAAAAAGCTTTAACTATTTTTAAATTATAAATTGATATTAAATATGTAGATGAGAAAAATAAAGACATCACTTGTATATTGACTAGGGAAATCTAATGCCAACAATCTCAGGTATTCTTTTCCAACATGGTGGCCAAGTATCTCTGATTAGCCCTGACGAGTGTCACTGTGGAGAGTCCAAATGGTGCATGGCAGGATGCTCATTTCAAATGAGGGAGTGGCAGATTCTTTTTTCCATGACAAAGAATCATTTGCTTTAGAAGAACTGAGTTATGCAAGTTCAGAAAATAAATTTCTAAGGAAGAGGATGATTCTAATTTGTATCTTTTCAACCTGATTTAAGTTTCTTTTCTTTCAAAGGAAAACTTGCGGCTCTGAGAGGGGTGCTGTTGTGACATGAACAGGCAGTGGCTGTTTAATATGCCTCAGCCGGACAGGGAGAATTGGATCCCCTCAACCTGTCATCTCTGTCCTGTGGTTTCATTTATTTTTCCACTCTGCCTCTCCGTTCTGGGGGAATAGCAGCATAAGCCATGCCATGCAGTCTCCAGCAGCAGTTGAAGCGGCATAAATATTAGTGATAATTGTATGGTACAGTAATTTCAAAGAGCGGTGATTAATTCTTACAATAATAGCTGTCCTAAGAACAATTGATTTCCCTTCCAGACATGCCCAAGTTTCCCAAGAGAAAGCTTTAAAATGGTTATTATTATTAGTTGAAGCTTGGGGAGAGAAGGGGAGATGAAGAGAATGGTGATTGCTTTGGATTTGTCAGCACTGATTCTTCATTAGTGAGTCGTGCAAGGGCAACAAGCGCGGCGCCGCAGGCAGAAGTGCCGCCCTACCTCGCCAGAAAATCACCCTGATTCTGAAATAGGGAGAAGCACCACCCACTGAATGTGGATCACCCCATCTCACCCGAGAATTTCCTTAGAACTCTGATGACACAGCACAGGAAATGAAAAGACAAATTCTTACTCAGGTAATAACTCTTGCATAAGTCCTGTTCAACACTGTGTGATTTATTTTTGAAATCTTCCTGCTATGGCTATCTATTACTATCTCTATTAAGTGTGTGCTAATAGACAGAAATATGAGGCAGTGAGTTGCTTCTTTCAGACCACTGAAGAAGTCAGTGATGGACTTGGAATTTAATATTAAATAGCCACAGCTCTCGTTTTATGATCAAATTGGAAAATATACCGAAATTTCACTGCTAGTGTTTAGCACTGACTGTCTCTCACCCCTCTTCTGTGCCCAGCCCACATGGACATTAACACCAGACAAAAGTTGTCACCCTGTGTTCACAATATTCAACTAAAGCCAGTCATTCTTTTAGTGATATACATCGCAGTGTTATTTTGGTTACTTTCCAAACAATTTCTAAGTGTATTAACTAGGATCTAATTTTCTGATCTGTTGTTCAAGTGAATCATTTGATTTTTGGATGGGTATATACTTGCCTGCATAAATTAAGTAGTAGTAATAAGAATTTTAATGGTGACAATAGATTTGACATTTAATGATATTATATCCACTTTCAACTACTTATCCTTTCAAATAGGCATGTACTCAGAAACTGACTGTTAATGTTCCTATTTTTCCCAGATTTTACTAGATTATAAACCTGCTGAAGGCAAGTGCTCCTCCTTGTTTGCTCAGTTTAATCCTATGTTCTCAGTACATAGGATAGTGTCTAATACAGCTTCTGGCCCATTATAGGTAATCAAGAAATATTTATTGAATTAATAGATGGATGGATGATGTTATTGTTATCTCTATTTATTTCAGAGTTCCAGGTACTGACCTTATTGGGCACCATATTAATTTTGTCTGTATTCTCTCAGGAGGCTGTGGTTTTGAGCATATCATTTAGTTCTTGCTGAGGAACAAATTACCTCAAAACTTAGCATTTCACAGCAACATTTGTTATCTCACACAGTTTCTATAGTTTAGAAATCTGAGTAATTCAGACTCAAGGTTTCTCATTAAGTTTTAGTCAAGCTGTTGACCAAGACTAGCATCATCTCAAGGCTAACTGGACCTAGAGAATCTACTAAGCTCACTCATGTGGTTGTTGGTAAATCTCAGTACCTTGCTTATGGCTGACCAGAGATTTCAGCTCCCTGTCATATGGGCCATTTCTTAGGGTTGTTTACAGCATAGTTCATGACAGGTCTTCCCCAGAGCAAGTAATGTGAAAGAGAGAAGGAGAGCAGGTACACAATAGGACACACAAAATAGAAATAGCAATCTTTTATTAGCTTATCTTAGAAAGATCAACCATCCTTTACCGGCCACTAAACCTAGTTCTGGTACAATGCCACACAAGAGTGAACATCAGGAAGCAGGGATCACTGGGAGCCAGCTTGGAGCTGGCTATACAACATTTTCCGTATAGCCCTCCTTTTCAAGTGGTTGTAGCATGTTAATAAGTTAGAAGAGATGAGGAGGATAACGTTTTAAATTAAAGATTACAAAAACATTAGAATTTGAGAGGGGATTATGTTCAGTTTATCTCACAAAATTTCAACATTCATCCAAAATGTGAAAGCACTGGGGATAAAGTTGGAGACAGGAAGCCAGGAAGAAAAATAAAGACCACTAAATGAGGGAAGGGGCACATGTCTATTTGCATGCCTCCTGTGAAAGCGATGATGGATACTCATTAATTTCCCAAATTTGAACATCTGATGAGCAGCAAAATCCTGCATTTTCACCAAAAGTAGAAAGGATGAGCTTAGTAGTGTGAAACAGGTAGTGGGGATGGTTGATAAATTAGTAGGAAGACTGTATAATTTATTGCCCAAACCAAGACACTACTTAGAGCAAAAAGGAGTGCTATTAATAACTATGCCAAGGCAACAGACATAAATTGAGACTGTCCAGGACAATCTTGGACACATGTTCACCCTGTAAATTAGAGCCATTTATTTTGGACCATTTTTAGTGTGAGAAACCTGGAATAGTGAGTTTGGTAAACAGTTCTTTGAAGCTTACCTTTTGTGCTTTCCACATGTATACCTCACCCAGAAAAAAGAATTGAGAAAGAAACAGGCAGCACATTGTACTTTTTCTCAACAAAGGACAGCCTCTTAGTGAAGGATTGATTTGTAAAGATGTCTAAGAACTCATGGCCCTCTCAAGGAAATTACCAGCCATTAGGGATTTGGGCAAATCTTTTACTGCCGTTGTCCTTATATCTGTTGCAAGTAAAGAGTCTGTTTAATTTTGCAAAATTTCTTTTCATATGCATCTAATTAAAGTATCTGTTGAGTCCATCGTGTTGTGTTCAAGTTAATTGAATAGAAAAAAATTGTAATGGTCCTCTATTAGATTTTCCTGGTTAATGTCACAGGCATCTATTGATTTTTTTTAATTAGAGATTTTTGTTAATGGATTTGCACAAATTAAAATCTGTCTAATAACTAGTTCTCCTCTGGCAGTTCCCAGGACACTTGCTGGGATTTTGGCAAGCCCCCTTGATGGAATTTGGGGGAGTCTGCCTTTTCAGTGGCAGATTCTATAAAATTCTAAAATGAGATTAGAATTCCTGCTGATAGACTTCATTACTCCCTGGATTTTTCCCCTCCTCTTAAAAATAAGATTTTTAGAGAGATTCTTGGGGAGACAAGAGTATAAATAGTAACACTCATTTACACCCAAACACAGACTATCAATCCTAATGCACTAGACCCCAGTGGAATTGTCGGAACACTAGGTAGAAAGTTGGCCTCTTGATTTGGGGGCTGTACCATAATAAGAGAGTCACTCAAGGGCTAACTCATATTTTTGACATAGCTATAAGTAGAAGAATAATTTAATCCAAGGTGATTAAATTAAACTGCACTCCCCAATTACTTCTCCTTTTGTATCTCCAAAACACAAATAAAAGAAGCTGAAGCAATTGTCTGAAAGCCCTGGGTTAATCTTAGAAAAAATATTTACTCATGTTCTTTATTTTCCAGCAGTAACTTTCAATCCTAGACTTGATGTACCACAGTCCTGTTCTTGATGGTGTAAGAGGGTTTAAGGGCAGAAGGGGCATACACTATATTCTTACTGTAATTTGTTTTTCCCTAGCAAAACACTTAAAATTCTTTCTGGACTTGAGTCTGCTGTAAGACAAAGAGAAGCCTGAGAAAAACTCAGAGATGAAATAGAACATCATCAGTGTCAGCATGTGGTCTGGGAGAAAGGTAAAGTTGAGGCAACAGAACCAGGGGAAAAGAAAGCCTTTACCTTTGTGGACTGGTGGGCTTTGGAGTTGGTCAGACTATGCTAATTCCTTCCTACTACTTATTTTTACAGTGGAAGGAGAAAGGTCCTCTGAGAAACCTTATGGTCACCAAATCAGATTACTGGAGAATTACCACAAGCAGCACTCAACCAACCACCCAGTTAGCCTATCAGTTGCCATATCTTCAGATCTGCACAGACTCAACTCAATTTCACTGCCACGCATGGAGGAGCTGTTAGTCCATTTCTTTTTATTCCTTTGAACCATTTCCAAGGAATAAAATCAAGTCACCAAAGACAATAGCAAATCTCCTTGGTTTCACATATTGCCTGTAACAATAAAAATCCTTCATTTATCTTTCAGGCTCTGCACTCCCCATCTCTTCACTCTAGTCCCGTCCATCCTTCCATTTCCTGGACCTCCATCAAAACTCCCCTGAATACCACCACTAAAAGTCATTTCATCTCTCCTTTGTCTGGATGCTGGCAGTGCGTACAATGTGCAGAATAAAATTCAGTGCTTAATTGTATGTTTCCTTTCATCGTCCTTTAATGGTTTCATGTAAGTGTAAAGGAGATAATATTTTAAAAATACATTTACGCAATTTTCTCTTACATTTCCTGATAGTGACCTCCCCAACAACTCTCTCCCTATCCTTCCATCACACCCACCTTTCTTCTTCCTTTCCAGAAACATCCATTAGGGTTCTTCCAAGACAAATTCGTGTAATAACAGTGAACATTTTAATACTGCTTACTACATGCCAGTCACTATTCTAATCACTTTACATATGCAAATTCATATAATCTGTACGACCCTGTTATGTATATAATATTATCAACTTTTTTCTTTATTAGATGAAGAAACTGAGGCACAGAGAAGAAACTGAGGCACAGAGAAGTTACATATATTTCACAAATCTAGTAGGTAAACAAGTAGAGATTCAAATTCAGTGGTGATGCTTCAGAGTATGTGTTCTTAATCACTCTATCACACAAAGAGAAAGAGTTTAAATTAAACCTCTGATATACAAATTGTATTTTGCAGGAAGCTAAACATCTGAATTTTAGTTTATGTTAATAGATGAGCTTCCATTTAGCAGACCATGAACCAAGTCTGAAGGATCCAATCACAAAGTGTTTCTCACAGCTGGGAGAGGACAGCCTTTTGCCAACAATAGTTTGGGTGTGAGGCTTATTTTCCTAAGTAGAAAAAGGATCCGATTTAAAAAAAGTTAGAATTTTGAGTCCTTCCTTTTCAACCAGAGGAATGATAGGGATAAACAAAATGAAGAGTAAAGGAGTCAGACAGAATTGACCTTGTTTCTGTCTACACTCAATGAATAGCCAGGGAAACTTCAGCAACATCTATAAAGTATGGGGAAACAAGGCTAATGACTCATGCCCCTGGCCATATCTTGGAGTTTTCCATGGCCATTTGTGGAGGGCAGGACAAATATCATGGCACTGGTCTGGTCAAAATAGCATAAAGTATATAAAACAAAATTGAGTCATTTGTATCAACCAAGATGGCTGCCAGTCAGTCATGACACTTTGGTTCGAGAGGGAAACTAAGTCACACTAGACACATATGGCAAGGAGACATAGCCAAGATATCTGCACAAGTGACCAGAATAGCCATGTCTGCAGAGCAGGATCACCCATAGATAGGCTCCTGGGGAAATTCCCCACTTGCCATCAGGAGTGCCAAGACACTTATCAAGAGACCCAGAAGGGTGGAGTCCATCAGTCTCAAGGGTATGACTGAGGCAGACTTCAGACCAACACTGAGACAGCTGAGTTCCACTCACTAGAGCGCTGCTCCATGCCACACTGATCTCCCTTGGCACCAGCCACCGGAGGCTCTGCCCTGCTGGATGGAGGACTTCATCTGCCTCGCTGCCCACCTGGCTCTGGAGATTCTTCCTTACAAGACTCTGACAGCTCCCCTGCCCACCATGCTATGTCTCCTGGACCTGCAGACGGAGACTCTGGGACTCGGGTTCGTTATCCCTCAATTCTCTTGTGTGATGTTATTACTGATTGTTTCTGAATGATTGTTATTAGGTTAGTATAGATTTGAATTAAATCTGCATTAATAAAAGCTGAGTGAAAACTGCATTAGGAAAATACGAGTGAATAGCATAGTCATCTGTATTGGCTCCCTGTTATTTCTCAGTGCCAGGATCACCTATACGGCAGTCATACAGGCAGCTCGACACTTGGGATTCTTAAGACCTGGGTCAGATGATCCAAGCAGGGACCAAAGGCTGACTTACAGGGAAAATTATATCGTGAACATACACTCGTGACACCATTAGAAAATACCAGTCTTTATCTCAGAGCCATAATCCGGGAACGATAGAATGGGGGTGGTGGGAGTTGTGAAACCACATTTGGGGTTTCCTGTGGCCTGGGCACGGCAAAGGTGGTGGAGAAAGCCCTGTGTGTTCTGAGAGGAAATGCAGAGAGGTGGAGCGCACCGGTGGGTTGGAGAAAGGACTGCTTCAGGAGAAGAGACAAGTTTGGGCTGAGAGTTCAAGACAGAAGCCGGTGGTGATGGTGCCAACTCACTCGGGAGGCCAGATAAAACCATTCACCCCTCGCTGGAACTAGACCAGAAAGCAGAAGAACTCAGCCACTCCACGTGGGGATCCAGGCAAGACACACAGAGTCAGCCTAGCAGATCAGAGGACTCCTCTCCTTCTCCCAAACTTCCATAAACATGCACTATGCCCCCCTTTCACATCCTGATACCATTTTGCAGTAATAGAGGAAGGGAGTAAAATCCAAAGACGGAGCCTGCAGAGACTGAATCATCCCAAACCATTATGATACCAGCTATGCTTTGGAGGAAAAACTTTGTATAGAGCAAAGATATAAGCTGTGGAGAGGCTGTATCAATCAGAAAAGATTACAAAATGGTTATTTGGCAAGGTTAAGTGGCCACCACTACCCAGTGGGGTGGACTTTGTCACAAAAATCGGACGAGTCAGAGCAAATATCAAGAGCATTATATTTTTGTATATCTACATTGTTCTTTGAGCACATTTGAAACCATGCTATATGGCTATGTGATTTGCTGTTTTCTCCTCTCCAAACTAAGCCCTTTCTGATTAGGGAGCAGCAAATCCTTCTTCTGTATTTCCTGCTGGTTCAGTGCACAAGTGGCCACAGTGGGTGCCCAGGAATATTTGTTGACACACTGACCTGAGTTCTAGTGAAGGGAATGAATCTCTCTTGTACCTTTTCCCAGCCAATTAAGGGAAAGAATACAACACATTTACGTGATTCCTTTTGGAACAATTTTCTTGCCTTGCATCTGTCTTCATCGTAAGTGTTGGTTTGGGACTAAGATCTGGCCTTGCTACAGCCTCCTCTGTGTTACAACCCACGGAGCAGCTCCCAAGCCAGACAGGCCAATTAGTAGTGCATCTAATTTTTGTAATTTCCAAAACCTTCCATCACAATGAGGCTTTCACAGGAAAATTAACCTCTAGCAGTTGCAATTACTCGGTGTGGAGTTTATCCAGGAGCAGGAAACAAAGCTACCTTACACAAGAAAAAAGCATGGGTCTTTTCCTTTCAAATGGCTGTGTGAAAAGTCGGCCGAAATGTGGAAACCTTGCTTTTCCATTGACTTTTCCATTCCTTTGGCAACCAGACGGCGGAGGGCAGGCTTCAATGAGCGAGGCAGAAGAGTGGAATCAGTTTGGAACTCGGTCTGGTTTTCACCCAATGGCCTTGGGTGAACAAGCATGAAGAACAGAAAACAGAATAGAGAGGCAGACAAAGGAAGAAAGAAAACAGCTTCTAAAACAATGTCTGGCACACCGAGGACAATTAACTGAATGCTTTCATAAATGGAGATTTAAAGTGGTTACGTGTTAGGGAACATCATAAGTGTATGATTTAAAAAATTGAGGGTAATTAGAGTTTTTTAATATAAATTAGATCTTATGTTAAATGCTGTCAATGAAATATGCAACAAGTTGTTTTTGTTATGTTTTAATAAGGAAAAAATCTATTTTGCAAATCTGTGGTCTCTTTTATTTACTTATTTATTTAAAAACACAGCTCATTAAGTGGCCTGCATTCTTCTCAGGCAATAAAACCCAGTGAGGCCCTTTCATACTTCATATACTGGACCAAAGCAGGAAAACGCCTCTGACAGCCCCTTCCTTGAGACAGGTATCCAGGAAGGGCTCACTTCCCTTACTAGTAGCCTGCAACTAACCTGCTTTAGAGTTTCAGGGAGGTACCTTTCTACAAACAATATGAAATTCTGAATTGTGTTTCTTCAACAAGTAAACCTGGTTAGAATTCCACTTTACTTTAAGAGAATTTAGCAGAAATCTCCTCTTATTTCCTGGGTTGATGAAACAAAGCTTCCGTCTTACTGGTATGAAGGGCACCCACAGAATGTTAAAGTTCTCATTGGCTCTGTCCAATCTTCTCTCTAGAATGTAAACTTATTGTCATGCACACAAGCCTGGTCAATGAAGCCTCGGAGCTAATCATTGTTTCTCTGGCAATAGTCAATGATTAACTAGAATCCTTGTAAAAGCAAGAATTAAAAGATGTCTGAGAGTATACACATCTACCTCCCCAGCTCAGAGTCGTGTGTGGACGGAGCATCAAAAGCCATTTAGAGAATTCAGACTCCTCCGTAGAACTCATCAGACAGGCTATTAAAAGGAATAGTGCTTCCCAAACTTCAGTGAGCACACAAATCACCTGAGGATTGTATTAAAAATGCAGATTCTGATTCACAAAGTCTGGGATGGGGCCAGGATGATGTATTTCTAACAAGCTGTAAGGTAATACTGATGTTGCCAGCCAGGGGCCACATTTTGAAAATCAAGGCACTAGATAACTTGACACTGATTTGGAATCCAAAATAAAACTTGCTGGAGTTCAGTCTCTTTGCTTGTTTGTTTTCTTTTTTTCCCTCATTGCTATCTGTGTAAGCAGCATAAATGTCAGCTAAAGAGCACTCAAGCAGCAAACGGTTGTGGTTAAGGGGGGGGGGAAGAGTAAAAATGGAATTATTTTTGCATCAAGTAAATATTATGCTTCACATGAGACCAAATGATGCAGAATTCGGTGCTCTTACTTCTGGGCTGCACTGACTGAAGCTGTGATGCTCAGGGAAGTAACTTAACCTTTACAAAGCCAGTGGGAAAATGCTACTGAGGTGGGCATTAATCAGAAAGCTGCAGGAGAGGCATCCTAAATGACTTCCCTTAAAAAGCAGTGATAAATAATCAGCAATTTTCATTTTGCCCCAATTTAAAGGCTCTTGAACCACTTTGCATATTTTATGCCAGGAACTCGTTACTAAATAATAAAATGGAAGGCAAGTACTTCAATATCATGAAAGTACAGGCATACCCTACCTCTGTGTTGTCAGATATGAACATAAATGGGCCAGAAGTCCATCACCCAGTAGGGTCAACGGCCCAGCTATGAATGAATGACAAGAGTCGAGTTTCACAGGGTCAGGCTTAGATGCTCTTTCCTGAAGCCATTCAAGTATAAAAGAAGTCTTAAAACCAGCAGCCCTTAGCAGTGTGTAAATTGGGGAGCAGATTTAGACGGGGCTTGTACTTGCTGCACTGTCTTTGCCACAGAAAGGGCAGAAGCAGGAACCGCCCCAGCAGAGTGCACACTCACTGTGAGTTGTACTTTGTTCTATGCCCTTTCTGTCAATATTTTTTCCTTTTTAAAAAAGCAAAAATGATTTGTGGAAGAGCAGATTAAACTCAGGAATTTTCGGAAATAAACCAACTCTATTCCACGTGGTAAGATATTTTGTACTGAGATTAGATGACGTAGCCTTATGTCTGAAAATCTACCTGAAATATGAGACAACAAAACCCCGGGAACGTGGTTAGGGCCTGCGTGCATCTTTGAAATCTACAGCTCTAGGTTTGAGAAGAGAATTGTAACAGTAACTAGAGAGACAAGGAGCAAACCAGGGCAGGACTAGATATATGGGTTTTGTTTAGTGCCTGGAAAATTGAGGGGGGAAAAATCAAAATAGAATCAGTAAAAAACAAAACAAAACCTGCAACATAAGAAAATGGAAAATAAAGCACTCAAACTGTAGATAAAGAATATATATTTTAGAAGACACTGCAGAAAATAAACTAAAAAATATATCACTTGTGTTCTTAAAACTTTCAAAGAAATATGGGCTATATATAATAAGGGATTATAAATAAAATAGTAAAACAATAGATTAATATTTGATATGAAAAGGAGGCTTGCTGAGGGGCACACAGATTTTTAAAAAGTAAAATTAAAAGAGAATTTAAAAAACCTACAGTTATAATCACAGATTTAATGTCATTATTAAGGCATCAAAGAGCATATTTAAATCCTCCAGAAATTAAATCAGTGTTATGATGGGCAAATGTGAAAATATTTCAGAATTTACTGGAAAAGAGAAAAGATAAAAGCAAAATCCTGATGACATATATGGAAGAGAAAGAAAAATGATCTAACATATAGGTAATTGGTGTTTCAGAAAAAAAGAAGACAAATCAAACAGAAGCAATAATATAAAATGTGACAGAAAAAATCTTTCCTACATTGAATAAAGTCATAACTCTGCTGATAAAAAACACCCCTAAGTACATGAGGGAATATAAGTAGAAGACTAACCTCCATGTTTAACCTGGTGAAATTTCTAACTTTGAAGCACAAAGAGAGATGACTACATGCTCTGTTCTGGTTATTTTTGTTGCAGGAAAAGAAAAACTACTTCAAAACTTAAATAACTACTTTATTACGCTCACCAGTTCTGTGGGTCAAGCGTTTGGAATGAGCTCAGTTAGAGTGATGTAAGAGACAAAAAAGCAGCTGACAATGAAAGATATGCCTTTATTCAGGCTTTTGCAATAAGGAAAATGTCCATTAATGAGGGTAATTACAGAGAAAAGAAAGGGGGTCTGAGGTTTGAGAGAAGCAGGAAATCAGGGGGGCCATCCATGGGTCCTACAGGAGTCACGAGAAAGGGCAGAAAGAATCTTGTCCTGGAAAGTGTGAAGCAGGATGATCCTTTCCAGTTGCCAGGGGTGGAAGGATCTCTCAACCAGCACTGCTTTCTGGGAAAATAGAGCTCTGATAGAGTTCCACACTGTCCATGGCTTATCTCTGCCTCGCAGCATCTGGGATCTTAGCTGGGAAGATGTGATGGCTGGAGATGGCCTTCTAGCTGGGACCATCCGAAGATTTGTTCATTCACACATGTGGGGCCTCGACCAGGATTTTGCTGGGATGGCAGATGGAAGTCTGGCCTCTCTATGGAGCTTGGTTTCCTCATAGCATGGTGACCTCAAGATGGTTGGACTTACTCTGCAGCAATTTAGGATTCCAAGTGTGCATTTTTCAAGGAAACTAGAGAGAAATTGCATTTTCTCTTGTAACCCAGTCTTGGTGGTCAAAAGGATACTCCCACCATGTTCCAGTGCACCAAGCAGTCTCAAGCCCAACAAGACCCCTGCGGAGAGAAAATGGAGTATCAAGCCTGAAATCTGCAGGGCAGGCTGATGTGCTGGAGACCCCTGGAAGAGCTGACATTGCAGCTCCGGTCCAAAGGCAGTCTGGAGTCAAATTCCTCCTTTTTCGGAGGACCTCAGTCTTTCTTTTAAGACTTTCAACTGATTGGATAAGGCCCAACCACATTTTGGAGCGTAATCTACTTTACTCAAAGTCTACTGATTTACATGTTAATCACATCTTCAGAAATATCTTCATAGCACCATCTAGAATGGTGTTTGACTAAAAACTAGACAACATGACCTACCCAAGTTGACACATACATTTAATCATCACTTTGTTGTTCTTCCTGGCTGTTGGCTCCACCCTCTCAGTCATTCCTCCTTTTCCCCCCCAAAAATTGAGTTTGTAAATAAATAGTATTTTCATGATGGGAGTCCAAAGGCCTCTGTATATGTTATGCTCTGTACAGTTTCCACTGTTTCTTTTGGGTAAAGCTTGTTTTGCCTCCTCTTGCTCCTCTTCACTGTGTACAAGCTAACAATCCAAAATGTGCCCTATGCTGTTCTAAGTGTGCTACATCAATTAACTCATTTAATCCTCGCAATAGTCCTATTAGATAGGTATGACTATTATTTCTTCTGTGAAGGGCAGAAAATAAAGCTGATGGAGAGGAACTTGCACAAAATCACAGACCCTTAACTCAGCAGAGCCGGGATTCTAAACAAGTATTTTATCTCCACACTTGCAGCTTTCTACGCAATATCATCACGTGTCGGTCAATGCTTCCTTTATTGGACCAACCCACCTTCTCTCGGTCAACAGTGATAGGGCACTAGTTTTTGAAATAACTTGTTCAAATGTAATAGACATGGTGCCGGCACTTGTCTTGGCTATGAAGAACAGACTCGTGTCAACTTTAGTTAGAGAGTATGGGAATACCAGGAAAGAGGGACTAATGGGGACTGATGGATTGTCTTCATCGGGGAAGCCACAGGGAGAAGATACCCAGGGAATTCAGTCCTAAACAGCCTAATGACTAATTGTGTAGAGCCTGCTCCAGGAGCAGGGCCGCATCTTCCCATTTTATTATTTCTCTCTGTTCTTTGAAGAGAGAAGAAAAGATATGTTAGGAGGCTGTAGCAGCAGTCATGTGTTATTTAATTACTGTGCTTCTTACATCCAAATAATTGGCCATTCTTCTGAATTTTCAATGAGTTGCCAATAAAAAAAATAAGAATAAAAAGTCACATTACAAAGCAGGGAGAGGAAGGTCATAGAACACAATTTAAACAGGGTTTCTATTTTTGATCTTCCTTTTTTTTCTCCTCCCCACTCCCTTTAATTACTCTGTTATGTTTTTTACCATTCTGCTTGCCTTTCTTAAAAAAAATAAGAAGAACCCTCTTTTCACATTTTCCTTTCTTTCTTTTCCAACAAGTTGGTACTAGAACATCAATAAGTCAAAAGGGAAGAGGCGAGAAGACAAGCATAAGAAATCTGAAGGAGGTAACTACTTTGCAGTGGAAAGGCATGAAGGTCTCTAAAAACTCTGAGATTCCAGAGGGCATTCTCTCCAGGTACCCACTGCCCTGCATGAAATCAGAGCAGATGCCTCTGCCCGCCAGCCATCTGTCTGGACATGTGCAAGGGCATCCTATGGTTTTTGTATGAGATCTATTTGTCTGCTTCAACAGTGTGGCAGATTGGGGAGATGAAAATCTAAGTTCAAAAGGGTCTGTCCTCACCCACTGATCTCCTGCATGTTCCTTTTTTTTTCCAGACGTCTGTGTACAGATTTCAAACAGAGTGTGCACACTCTGTGTAATTGCCTCACACCTAAAATTCAGCCTCTGGAAGAGGAGACTGTATAAGCCAGAAAGCAAGAAATGTATGTGAGATCAAAGATGCCAGAAGGAGAGCATCATTTTTAACCAGGTATCAGTTGGGCTAGGGACCAAAAAAGCAATAACCCCTTCTCAGAGGCACTAGGGAATATCCCTAATGTCTCCCCTTTTCCTTGGCATTGTTCCTTCCTGGTCCCCGTATTTGAACTAGACATTGAGTCAGAGTATATCTAGTCACATTCACTATGAGACCTCTCTCTCCAGGCCCCTCATTTCAAGAACATTTGGAATGAGCTGCCTAGGAACACTTAGTGAAGAGCAGCGACATGCCACCCTGTATGCTCTTGCTTAATTATGTTGTTAGGGACACACTGGAGCTCATTGCATCTAAATGCAAATGTTCATATTTGAGATTTTTATCGGATTTGATAAGTCAAATAATTGTTACTTCATATGGAAAGAGGTTGTGGCTTATTTACTGCAGGAGCCCACGTGAGCAACATTGAGACAAATATTTCCTTGATTCATTTAGAATAGACGTCCCCCTTCCCTTGTTGTATTTCCTTTCCTGAAATTTGACTTCCCCTCTTGTGCTTCTGGGCTCATTTTGCTGGAGAAGAGGAAGAGAAAGAGCACTCTGAAAAGCTAACTGAAATAAGGCAATAACATGGCAGGACAGGGCAACTTGCCCCAAGGCTGGTGCCTGTTGAGTCTGCATGCTCACCACTGCAGCGGTGATTTTCAAATTGTGGACTATGTTTTACAGCATCACACACATGAGACCGTGAGATTGATATCCTACATATACATAATTTCATAAGCCAATACTTTCCTTTATTATTGTACTTTGCTCTATTTTGTTCTGCTCTATTCTATTTTTCTTTAATATTTAAATGCTGGTTACAACTCATTTAAAAGATTTTATAACCCAATAAGATATTTGATCCTCAGTTAAAAAAAGAAAAGAAAATTGCATTAGATGCTGCTCCTGATTATGGTATTTCTAAGCTTTATTAAGTTCCTGAATGAATGGTGAAAACAGTGTTCCTGAAAAATACTGCCAGCCCCAAGTGCTAACTACTCAGGGTCAGCCTAAAACCGGATAAAGCAGCAGGACTGAGAACAGCAATACGAGTGTGCAGTGGAATTTGCTGAAGATGGCATGCTTGGCAGCAGAAAGTATCCCCCGGTGTGATGGCATTATGTCTAAAATTATGCCAGCTTCCAAGGGCATTTTACATTCACAAATGCAGTAAGTGCTGGCTGTGCTTGAATGTTCCTTGGGCAGGACTTCCTCTCTCCATCAGCTCTGCTAAGGTTGTTAGACCACGAGGGGTCTTGTGAGGTGAGATAACCTCGTGTTTCCTGCCAGCAATGGCTATTATTTTTCTCAGTACCTTCCTGACTAAATTTGGCATCGTTATCTTTCATAAGACCCTTTTACTGCAGACAGGTTTATTTTATAGATAGACCTGGCTTGTCAGTCAATAGGCATCCTTGGTCAAATGCAGACCTCAATTAATCTAGAGCCCAAGACATTAGTACTAAACATTCTATCTTAACTAAGGTAGAACACGGGGAAATTATCAACTCCTGGACAGAAGGAGAGGGATCACGGAGAGCAGAAAAAGGAAGGGTGGGAAAAAATGGTGATTGAATTCCTTCTCTTTGAGATACAATATCAGACATATTACTTTACTATTGAATACTAATAATCCCATTAAAATGGTGGCCATTAATCCTATTTATTTGAAAATGATCCTCAAGAAGGCTGAGCTAGGTTTTCAATGTTAATAGGTGGTGTTGATTACAATATAGGTCTGTTCATTATTCACAATAGCTGAGAAATGGAAGCAAACTAAGGATCCATCAGTGAATGAATGGATAAAGAAGATGTAATATGTAGATATGGGGGAGATATATGTATATAATGTGTACATGCTCTATACATATCTATGCACACATAACAGAATATTATTCAGCTATGACAGTGAAGGAAATCCTGATATTTGCAACAACTTGGGTAGACCTTGAGGACATTATGCTAGGTGAAACACATCAGACGGATAAAGACAAAAACTCTACGACATCACTTGTGTCTGGAATCTAAAAAGAACAACCTCAGAGAATCAGTAAAGTGGTGCTTACAAGGGGTGGGGAAAATGTGAAACTATTGCTCAAAAGGTGCAAACTCCCGCTTACAAGATTAACAAGTTTGGGGATCTAATGCGTACCATGGTGTTCATAACTAATAATACTTCATCATGTACACGAAGATCTTAAATGATCTCACCACAAAAAAGAAATGGCAACTATGTGACAGGACGGAGGTGGTAGCTAATGCTACGGTGGTAATCAGTTTGTAATTCACAAATGCATCAAATGAACGCATTGTACACCTTAAACTTATACTATGTTAAGGGTCACTTAAAGTCAGTAAATCTGGGGGAAAAAAAAACAAAAATGTCTCCCCCCAAAAAATACAGGTGTGCCTGGATCTCCAGAGCATGTCCTTCTCTCCAATAGGCATAGAGACTTTATATTCTCACTCTGAACCAAAGAGAACTTCAACTGGAACTTGAACAGAGAAAAAAATCACTCTTGGTACTGTACTTCCACACTCAGCATCTCCCTACACGTTCAAAAACTCGAAGGTGACACTTGAGGTGGATTCAAAACTGAGCTTGAGATCCTAAAACTGAGCTCCTAGATCACTTATTGGGTCCAGCCAGATATTTCCTTTGGGACTTCAGAGAAGAAGAGGGAAGAGAAGGGCAGGGAAGTAGGTGGGGGCGGGGGGTAGGGGGCAAGGGAGAAAGATTTCATTAGATATATCACTCAACAAGAAAAAAATATGCGGTAGGTATTTTCAGATAGCAGGAGTTATAATGGAAAAGGGGCTTCAAAACCCATTTGCAGCTTCACTTTGCTCTTCTGTAATCACCATTCCCTTTGCAGATTTGGACTTCAGATTGCTTTGTACATGACCTCTTTCCAAGAGGCCTAACCTTTGAAAGCTTTCCATCAAATCAAGCTGATGTTTTCATGATTGTTACTTAATGTTTTGTGTAAGGAAGTTTCCTGTTATAATTGAAAGCAAGGAGAAACAGTTTTATTGTGGCTTGGGAAATGCTCCCTAGAAGGGGAGCCCTCTGCCAGGTGCTAATTACATTCCGATTGTATTTTGGCTACATGCATCCCACACTGGGGAGAGGATGAGATGGGGGCGGGGGTTAGGGGGGGTGGAAGATAATTGAACAAGGTGAAAATGAATGCTCATTAAATTCCAGAATACAAGAGGACTCATTTCATATGATAGGGCTGTAAATATGACTTTTAATGAAGTTATGACATGGTTGCCAATAAAAGTCATTTACTCTGCAGCATTACAGTTAATTATACACAGCTGGAGCCATTTAGGGCCTGTCCCTTGTTAACTTTGCTTTCACTCCATGTTAACCCTTTCAGCACAGATCAGCCAGGAGCCAGGCAGTTTTAAAACTGAAGAAAATGCTCAATCAATGCCCCCTACGACCCAGGATAAGATCACTCACCTGCCCTACCCCCAAAACACCCTTTCCCCAAAGAGCACATGGGAGGTAAGGAAAAGAAGAAAGAAAAGTATGCCTTTTTCCTTTTTTTTGGAAAAAAAAATAGATGCTTGCCTTGATTTGTGGGAAAATTTATAGACACTTTATTACTAGCTTTAGGAAAATTTTAAATGTGTTTTGTATGTACAGCTACTAGTATAACAAAAATACTACAATAAAATAATCGAGAAAAGGTGAAACTGATATTTTGCTTTTAGCAGGCCTAATGCTATTGACGAAGAGCTTGGGCCATAGCAAGGCTGGGGGAGACTTCTGGGGGAAAACCCTGCATTCTGAGATGGGTCGATAACCCGAAGGACCTGCAGAATAATAGCAGCTACAAATAACTAAGCCGTCCCACTGGGTTACATCTGAGCCAGAACGGCAGCATACCCTAAACGCCGTTTCCAGGATATGCCATGAACAACAGCAAATCCTATTTTTTATTTATTAAAGTGATTTCGAGAACAGATGCAGCTGTCTCTCTTTATTGCCGAGTTGTTCTAAAGGCAAGGACACTGCCTCATGTTATTCTGTATTGTGGGGTGGTGTGGGGGGAGCTTATTCAGTGACCAAAACTGTCATGGGGTTCTGCTGGTGTTGACAGTTTCCTCGCTATGAGGATTCAGCTACTGGAGTCACCAAAACATGGTGCTTGGTCACAGGTGTCTTCATCGGGCTCGCTCTTGTGTCTCTCAGGACGAGCTGCCATGGACTGCAAGGGCTTGCTGAGTCTGTTTTGGATCAGGGCTGGTTCACAACTGCGTGGGTGTCTGGCTTATTTCTGATTCCTGACTTATCTGAAGTGTTTCTGTCACTCATCAATGGACAACTGGTTTCTCTCCACCAGTGTCCAGTGCTAAGAGATTGATTCTGTGTTGTATGTCTGCTGGGTTTCACAAAATTTCCATTGTCTCAAGCCCTCCCCCGTTTCTCTCAACAGGTTCAAGGGAGCGACATCTCGACCAGATCCAGAGCAGTCTCAACTTGGCATTGAGACAATTACTCCATGCTGAATTTCACCCCATTGATCTTTTCTCTGGGGAAGACGGGGAATGGGGCAGCATAGAAAGAATCCTCAAGTTGCTGGTTTGTGTCTGTCTTCCCTGAAGGGGTGGCTTACATACACTCTCCATTATATTTGTTTTTGCATAATGGCAAAATGGATTTTTTTTGTTTATGTGTTTGTCTTTGTGAGAAAAGCCTCTTTACAGAGGGAAGAGAATGACAACAAATAATCTTTTTATTATGATAGCCCTTTCTATCTGTAGTCAGCTTATTTGAGGGGGCATGCTTGGACATTTGTTGATAATAAAAATCTATCCAATTTCTACACTATATGAATACTGAAGACAAACTCACACATCTATCATGAAAGGGGAAAAAGCACATGTAAATATTGAAAGAAACTGAAATAGTTTGGCATGACTTGGAGAACGGGGGGTTGGTTGCTTATAACTCAGTTGTGTGGGTGAATACCAGGGGATGCAGATGGCATGATTTGGCTTTTCTGGAGCCTGCAGAAGTCCCATTAATAAGCACCTAAGTTCCTGTGAAATTAAAGGGCTTCTTTATAATCTAGCCTTTTCTTGCTTTTCTCTCTAAAAATACCATGAGTAATACCTTCCCAGGATAAACTCCCAAACCCCTACCTTAGACACCTGGTCCCCAGATAGATATTCCTACCTGAGGCTGAAACCCAGGCCAAAGGGTGGGTCCCCTACAGAGAAAGGACACCCCCATTTGTGGGCTTCTCCAAAACTTTGATTAAGATTCTTTCGATGTAAGACTTGAAATATTTTCTAAACTCGGCTTTGCTATTTCTTTGTCTAACTCTAGAGGAGACTAACAAATTAAAATATCTTAAATTTTAAAAAGAGAAGGAAAAAATTGAACTTTTAATGCTTTCAGCATGCTGGCCTTTTAAGAAAATCTCTACCAGCTCCGAAAAGTCAAGCTGTGCTGGCAATGGCAGATGACTAGACAAGAAACAAAGAAATGCAAATAAGATCAGCTAGCAACAAATAGTCATAAAAATGAACTAATAAAAGATTCTGATACATTTTTAATGCACGGTAAATAAATGCAGATTTATTACGAGATAGTAGTTTATGTAATATGCATATTAATCAAGATAAATCCCTTGATAAATTAGATGGGTTTGATAATTTTGGCTTAAAATTTAGCAACATGTCTTCAAATTTTATCACAATAAGGTATAAAATACACATATAATACTCATATAAGATTGGATTTCAAATATTAAATTTGTATTTTATGAAAAGTCATTTTGTTTTGCCTATTTGAAATTCCAAGGGTGTTTTGGGGTCAGATACATTACCATTGCTTCCACGTTATTAAGGTTATGAGAATGTGTACATATATATTTAACTAAGTGAATTATAATAATGTCTTTTTAAAGATTGATTTTTGTGAACTTTAGACAATGCTGCAAATCATCTGGGATAAGTTTCCTCTACTGGTGCTGAGTAAAAATCTAAATGTCATTTCTCTGATGAAATACCCTTGCCTATACACAACAAATTAGGTCTTTGTAAAGCTTTAATTAAGATGGTGCGTTCAATGTGGTACAGCCGTTCTCTGATTAGGTTAATTTATATTGAAACTAGAGTTAAAGGCTTTAAATGTGTCATCTAAATATATATTTGTATAAAGGCACATTGATATTATTAAAGAAAAAGCTTATAAATAACACACCAATTGAGCACTGGTCCTGGAGTATTTGGTCAGATGGTAACACTCCACAGGGAAGTTCTTACTGACTTTCTGTGTGGTTGCCCAGAGGAGCCCCCTCCCAGAATGCTCACATTCAAGAGCCCTACAATGTGTGTCTGTGTGTCTTTTTGATGACTTGTGGTCGGGCTCAGGATTTTTTAAATCAATTTGATTGAACTACAACTTACATATGTTAAAAAGCAGACTGATTTTAAGTGTGTATAGGGTGATGAGTTTCGACCCATGCGTGCATACACACCTGTGTAACCGCCACCGTAGTCAGGATGTGGAGTGCGTCCATCATCCCAAAGATTCCCCGCGCCCCTTTGTAATGTTTCTCCCTGCTCCTTGGTTCCAGATAACTCCTGATTGGCGCCATTGCCATAGAGATTCTTTAGAATTTCATACACTGTCCTTGAATGTATGTAGTGTAGAGTTTTTTGTGTCTGACTTTTGTTGCATAATGAAATGGTTTTAAGATTCATCTGCACTCTTGGGCATAACAGTTTCTTTTTATGGATCTCTGAGTAGTATTCTATTTTATGGAAACATAACAATGTATCCATTAACTTGTTGGTGGGCTTTTAGATTGTTTACATGTGGGATTATTTGGAATAAAGCTGCTATAGATATTTATATGCAAGTCTTTTGTT
>VMDR010012674.1:0-26176 GCA_007922815.1 Macrotus californicus | reverse complement strand
GGGTGGGAAGGGGTGTGCAGGGTGGAGGGGAATATAGGGGGGGAAATGGGACAACTGTAATGGCATAATCAATAAAATATATTTAAAAATAAAATAAAATTGCAAAAATAAAAAAATAAAAAATAAAATTTAAAAAAAAAAAAAAAGTATTTTTACTTGAATGTAGTGGCTTAAACAACCCAAACCAGAGAGGGTGCCCCATTGAAGAAAATTTCTTTGTGCCCACGTTTGATTATTTCCATTGATAAGACCAACAGTCTTTTTCTCAGGGACTGTTTGTATCTGTATTTTTTGCTTTTACTTCTAATCCCTCTCATTATGCCTTGAGAGTGGTGAAAAGGAATAAAGTGGATGAAATACAAAGTGATTTTTTTTTGCTGCTCATCACATCATCTTGGGGTTTTTCTGGGAAAGAAAACAGAAACCTTTGGATACATGCAAAAATCCACTAATCAAAAGATTGAAATTATATAGGTGTTTTAATTTCATCAAAAGCAGTCGATGCAAAGTAGAAAGCCTAATGAATATGTTACATATTTCCTCATCTTTTCCCTACTTATTTTTGATTCAGGAGGTTGGTTCTGTTTGGTGTCATGCAATTCATTCAACAAATATCCATTGCATCTGGAACTACCAGGCACTCTTAGGTGCTGGAGGTACCACAGGGAACAAAACAGAGAAACATCTCTGCCCTCGTGGAGCCTGTATCCTAGTTAGGGGACAAATCACAAAGATACTAAAGTAAAATATATATTATTTTAGTTGGTGGTGTGTGTGCCAAGCAGAAAAAATTAAAGAGAAAGAGGGTAGGCAATGTCCGGAGTGAGGATAAGGCTATAATGTCAGGGCAGCAGGGACGGCCTCACAGAGGAGACGGCATCTGAATGAAGCTGTGGAAGAGCAGAGAGAGCAAACTGCGATGATATTTGGAAGAACACTCCACGCACGGGCAACACGTGCGAAACTCTCAAGCAGGGAGTATGTGCCTGGCTTATCTGAGTGACAGCAAGATTTCAGGCCATTGTGGGGTTTTGAACCAAGGAGTGAGACGTTCTGACCTCTTTTTAAATAAAACAGAATGAAAGCAGGTAAGAGTGAAAACAGAGCGGACAGCTTGAAGACTAGATTTTGATTTTGTAATCATCCCATCATCTATTCCGGAAGGTGCTTGCTCTCATGAACTGAGAATCTGTGGTAATGTGCAGGAGTACTTGTTATGGTCATGGTTGGCTATTAGTAATTAGTTACCTTATAGTAAAAAAGTTAAACACTAAGCAGAGAATGGTTTTTAGAATATTTACTGTGATCATCAAGGAGATTTTGATTGATACAACTGAATGATTAGATATGGGAGATAGAAATACAAATATGATTCTAGTTAATATTCCAGTTGGTAGAAGCATACCCCATTTTATAACATTGTGATTTACGTGGAACGAAATTGAGAACCTTTAGGAGTGTTAACCCTCTCAGAGAGCGGCCCTTTCTGACTGTGTTAATCCAGTCCAAACATTTCAACTAGGGAGATCGTTTAACAAGAAACAGAATAAAACCTGCTTTCTTATCTGTTATACATAGAAACACACCCTTTGCATCCACTCTACATTCCAACAGTCTTTATTTACATTGCAACAGTTGGTGTTTTTCTAGAAGTACTCTAAATGCACTGCATTGCCATTGTATTCAAATCATTTTAGTTTTGTAATTAATGCTTGGAAAACTTAAACATTATTGCCCCCAAAGCCAGCCCCTGAGCGCGGACTGTGGTCTCTGTACACACTGCTAGTAAAGGGCTGAGCACATTTTTAGATCTGCCAAGTTCCTTTATATCATCCGCAGGTATTAGTTTGAGTATTAAAGTCATAATGGTGCTGATGTTCAGCTAACACTGATGTGGGGACTTTCATCACGCCCTCTGAGGAAGCTATCAGTCACCCGAGGTAAGAAAAGCCTTGATGTTCTCATGGCTTAATACTCACAAAAATCTTACATTATTTGTCCATTCAACATATAGGGGTGGGCCAAAGTAAGTTTACAGTTTTGAGTACATGAAACACATAGTTTATTCTTGTGTTATTATTTATTAATTATTATATCACTTATTATTATTATTAACCGACTTTTGCCCACCCCTATATTTTATTGAATACCTACTATGTGCGAGCTGCTGTGAGAGGGTACAGATACTCAAGAATCAAAAGAAATAGCCTAGTAAGTGCATGGATTATCTGCAGTTTATACTGCTCTAGTATAACAACTTGACCCCTGTCCATAGGCATTATTATTCATAAACTAAAAATGAACCCTAGTCACATAAAACATTACAAATGTGGAATGTTACCTTTTCTATATTGAACTTGGATCTGAAAAGCACTGTCTTCTTTCCTCCACAGGCTTAGAACAGACAAAGATCTATTATCCCTTATCCTTCCATTTCTCATCCATGCCCAAAGCTCTTAAACATTTATTTCCTCTTGTCTGATCAGAGTTGCTTAGCTTAGCCAAGCTTGATTAGCCAAGCTTGATTTGCTTGACACAAACTCAGTATACAAGCCTTTGAGGAATTTTTCTGTCAATTCTAGGAGGAATTATGACCTGTGTCCCTTAATTATGTTTCCTTTGGAAACCAGAAAAAAAAAAAAATCAAGCTTTCCATTTAAGCTGGGTTTGGGGTCGGTCTTAGCTAAAGTACAGGATTTTCCTAGGTGCCCATAGCCTCGTTCAAGGCCTTTCTCCCTTGCAGGCTATCAGGGCCCCGGTGGTTTTCCTAGGTTCCCCGTGGTCACCTCTGGGTCACTTGATAGATTCCCTTCCTTCCCAGAGCCATCTGAACCTCTCCCAGCCACCTTTCCTCTTCAATCATTTGTCTAGATTTTTATAGGATAGACTTTTGAGCAAACAAATCCTTGTGAGTCATCTCAAGCCACAGCAAATCACAGCATCCCACCTTCCGGGTAGCTGCTCCATAGATTTATAATCATAGCGTATTTTTAAAACTAGAAAGAACCTTAGAGCTCTCCTGTTTTTGTTTTTAAGTCTCATGACCTTTGCTTAAATGAAACCTTATTTGGAAATCCAGTATATAAAACAGGCAGGGGTAGACTGTGCTAGATGGAGGTGCAGTGGGTCCCTATCTTCCAACTTACCCTCCACATCCCCATGGCAGCCCAGAGATGTCACAGAAACACTCTCCCAGGCAGACTTCTGAAAACTGCCTGATTTGCTACATGAGGATTGCCCAAGAGCAATATTATGTACTTCCTCCTGTCTCTTAGAGGTCTCATCTCTGTTCTCATGAACTTGAGACTATTTATCTGCCCCCCAACCTACTTGGAGGGTGAGGTGTGAGCCCCTTGGCAGTCACGGGCTTAACAACTAACTCCCTGGCACCGTGAGTGTCATGGGGCTGGTCTGTGAGATAAGGGTCCCTCATTCTATTCCAAGAGCCTACACACAAGTGCTAAGTTTTCTCTTATTATAACATTACACTCTTAAAAATATTTATCAAAAATAGAGACGTGTGAAAATGTTCTTCTTTCCAGTGACTGTGGCGAGAACGCACTTCCCTGTGAGTTTGCGAGGACACAAAACATATCCCGTTCTCACTTCAGTTTTTGACCAGCACAATCTAGCTTCATGTCAATTGTCTCTGTCCTCAGAGGAACCTGAGCCCATTTTCATTACTTTGATGGAAGTGGAGGGAGGATTGGAAACTGATAGTGGTGATTATTTTTGGAAAGGTCCATGTTAGGGAAGAATAGATTGTTTTTATTTATTTATGTGGCCCACATGACAACTTAAGACAGAGAGAAGACAATCAGGAAGGCTTTATGTAAGACATTCAATTTAGTTTAGACTCTGATTTAAAAACAAAACTCCATGTTTAATGGCAAATGAAGAGGAGGGGAACAATTGGGGGTGCTCCTTGTTTTTTATTGCTGGTAGTTAGATCTTGCCATCTTATTAGACCACACCCTTCTGGGAAGTAAATAGCCTAGGAAAGCACCTGGGCTTTCAAGTCCTTCCTTCTTTCTTTTTTTAATCATTAATTTGTATGTTTTTTTCCTTCTTTATTTCTTCTTGACAACATTTTTAAGAATATTTTCTTTATTTTATTTTTTAGAGAGAGGGGAAGGAAGGAGAAAGAGAGGAAGAGAAACATCAATGTGTGGTTGCCTCTTGTGTGTCCCCCCTACTGGGGACCTGGCCTGCAACCCAGGCATGTGCCCTGACTGGGAATCGAACTGGCTACTCTTTGCTTCATAGGCCCGAGCTTAATCCACTGAGCTACACCAGCTAGGGCAACACTTTTTTTAGGCTCCTAAAATGTGCGTGGTGTTGTTAGCTGCTGGGGACAAAACATCGAATCTCATAGAGTGATGCTTGTGGCCTGAGGAGGAGTCCCACTACATCTTTGCCATTTTAATCCCTGAGGGACTTTGGGGAAATCACTTAATTTCACCGAGCTTCAGTTTCATCTTTTTTAAAATGGCAGTGGTAGTAACTCCACTGAGTAGCAACAATGGAAAGAGAATTAAATGTGGTAACATGCAAATTACCTCCACAGAGTGCCTGGCACAGAGTAGGAGCTTAAAAAAATCGGAGTCTGTTATAGACTCCCATTTTTATAGTCATTATAACCTATGTTTAGGTTTATCTTCCCGTAGTCTCTGAGGGATTCTCTAAAGGCATTGGCATCCAGCTCTAAGTTTTATTCTGCCTCAGAGATCCTCATGAACATTCCCCTTGAGCAACCCTTTGACCAAGAAGTGCTCCATTCCAGAGATTCTGAAATCTCAAAACCCCTTACAGACCCCAGCTTCTGTCCTTCAACCTCTTTCCAAGTTCACTCTCCCACGAAATGAGCTTTTCAGATCCTGTGGTGTCTCTGGTCTTTGGATTCCACCTTAGCCCCACATGATCAGCCACACCCCTCCACCCTCCACCCCACCCCTTTCCTCCCTATCCATCTCACCTCCTTTGATGTTCTTCCCGAACACCACAGCCAAATCATCCACTGCCACAATTTCACCGGGACCTTGCTCTTTGGTTTGCTTTGTTGGACATGGCAATCTATGTTTCTGAATTAGCCGGTTACTTGTTTTGTGTTCTCATGCCTTTGGTTTACCTGTTGCTGCTGGAGAAAACCACTCAGCCATGCTGTTGTTCATCTCCTTCAGCCTGTATTTCTGATCTTACAGTCCCCTCAGTACTGCCCAGGAAATCTCTCACAAATCTCTAGTTGGTTTGATTTTCCTCTCCTCCTATATGGCAACTGCTCTACCACAAAACTATGACCAGTCTCCTTAAACTCTCCTCTCAGCGTTATCCTCCTGGAATCGACACCCCGCCACCATTCCAAACGCATTGTACATCCTTTCCTGCTGTCCAGCTGTCCCAGAAGAAACGTGTTCTTACTCTTTTCCGAGATTCCACTGGTGCTCTTGGTCCTTCTCACTCTCAGCTTCTCTCAAACCTGTCTGAAACCACGATTCCTCTTCATTGACTCTTCCTTATTAACCTGCAAACATGTTCAAGTCAGCCAGTCTTAGGAAACTTTCCCCGGTCCTACTCTTTCCTCTGGGCACCACTCTGTTTCTGCCTTCCACTTCACTGCCAACATTTTCCATAGTGTTGTTTATCCCCATTACACTTCTTTCTCGTTTACTGTTTAGACTGTTGTGAATATTGGGCTTTCCCTCCCACCACCTTAGCTCGCCAGGCCAATGGACTGAGTTCTCACTCTCCTTGGCTTATCTTTGGTTTTTGACACTATTGACTTCTTCCTTCTTGAGTTTTTCTCCCCCTTTGGTTAATATAATAATAATTTCTCTTAGTTTTCTCCAAAAATGTTGAGGTTTCTGTCTCAGTTTCCACCAGTGGTTCCTCTCTGCCCATTCTTTAAATATTAGTGACGCTCCCCAAGTCTCCATGCTCGGACCTTTCTCTTCCTTTTCTTTATTTTCCTTTTGCCCGATCTCAGCCATACCTGTGATTTCAACTCTGACGTAGACTGATGATTTTTAAATCTGTAACTCCATTTCCCAATTCCTCTCCCCAAACTCTACTCCTTCCGGTAACAGCTAACTGGGTAGGTTGCAGATGCTTCAAATTCAGTGAGGCTCACCTGCCTCTCTGTAGTCTGATCACTGCATTCCTACCACTTCCCAGCTTTATTGTTAGATGCTTTCAGTAATTTCCATGGTGAAAGAAACTAAGACCTTTGTAGAACACTCTTTCTTTCTCCCACTCCTCTGTTACGAGTAACTAGTGATTAACAAAAATCACTAGTTAATATTATAAGCAATTTCCTGTCTTGGGCCTTTTCAAAATTTAAATGGCACCCAAAGAACTTAATAATTTATGTCAAGGTGAGAATGGTCTCAATCACCAGGCTCACCCTGACTTAAAAGAGAAGAAACAAAGAAATAGCCCCAAGCTGTGAGAAACCTGCCACCTGATCAGAATTTGCCTTATGTCTGTCTCTTCATATATAGCAGGAAAGAAAATTTGCAGTGTCAGTGAAATAGTTTTTAATATCCTTAGAATACAATTTTGCAAGGAATGTCCAAAGCTATATACGCAAGGCATCTAATTGCCTAATTATTTTGTTTTGTTTTAAATGGAAAAACGAAACAACCCAGAAGACAACATAACCTGGGCTTGTCCGCCAGCAGGGGGAGCACTGCCACTTTGCTCTGGGAAGATTCTCACCAAGGCAACAACTATCTTTAATATAGACCACATCCTAGCAACAAGCAGGAAAAAAACAAAGATACGATCGATAAGTTTGCTCCCTTGTGGTTGCAATTAGGAAGGGGTCATGTGCTGCGTTTTCATCTTCTCAGTCCTTCCTTTCAGTCACATTCCAGTTAGAGAGACAGGTGTTTATTTAATGCAAAAGAGGGGCTTTAAATGGGTCACAGAGGCTAGTGTTACAGCACCTGGTCAGGACTTAGGCTGTGTATGTGACACAGAAACAAAGACACTGATTTGCCCGTTTAATTTAAACCGGGCAATACAGTGAAAGAAATCAGTCAAACTGAATTTCTGTCTAAAATGACCTTTTGTTTCAGTGAATTAATTCAGTGAGATCCAAATGGGGACACGATGTCCTTCTGAGACTCAGCTGGAGTGAAGCCTATCGAACAAGCATGGCGGCATCGTAAAAAGGAAGAGTCAGGAGACCGGGCTGTCATCTGGGCTCTGCTCTGTGATTGTGGGCAAAACATTTAGCTTAACTCTTTGTGCTGTGATTTCTCCTTTTATTGATATAACACACTTGCATGAAGAGGAAATTTTATATATATGTACACACACACACACACATATATATGATTTGAAAATACCTTAAAAGATCAAGAAATATCTATATAATAATTTAAACAAAAGACCTAGTTTGACACATATGACATACACATATAGGTTACAGATGCATATATCATGTATATATACCCAATGTGTATATACATGTGTGTATGTAGCTAAATAGATTTATCTATACCTATATAAGATATATATGAGCTCTATATCTATACATCTCTACATAGGAAATTATACACATACAAGAGGTGAACAGGAAAAACAGTTCTTTCTGAAAGTGTTAGTCTGTTTATAAAAATTATTCAACTCTTCACTGAGAATTATAAGCTTTCAGGCAGAAATAATAAAGAATTCAGGGCTCTATTGATATCATTTCCTTCTTAAAATTCTTATTTGGTGAGACATTTGTACTTCTTATCTTCCACGCACATTTCATGAGGAAAGAAGATGATGCTTAACACACCCATCCTTCTCTAATTCTGGACCTGATAAACACTCTACCAGTTCACATTTCCCCTGTCTCATTTGTACCATGAATGGAAGCATGACATCAACATATTTTTGTAAGGGTTTTAAGAGGAATAAATGCTTAAAAATACATGATTCTGAATAAAGAAAAATATCAACATGATAAAAGTGTGCATTTTATTCACTTAGTTTCTAAAATGGCTGATTTTTTTCGGTTAATCTTTTTCTTTTTTCAAATGACAACAAGCAATTTAATATAGAACATTAGGATTGCTTTTTTTTTTAAGTAGGGAATTTTAAAGAAACAAATGGAATAGCTTTTATTTTTACTGGTATAAAGTACTATTTGATCTGTAGCTGGTTAACGCAGAAGTGCAAAGTGAGGTGCTAGTGAAGTCGAAATAATACATTTAACTCCTGTGAGCTTTATGTTTACTCATTACTGTGCCACAGACACACCCCTAATTCTATCTGGTCATTTGAGTCACAAATGATCGTTGCTGTCCAGATTTGAAACCGGACCATGAAATGTCATCTGAACAAGGCAAAACTATCTCTATCAATAAGAGGCAACCAACTCAAGTCCCTCACCTTACTCCTAAGTGTTTTCAGTATTGTCTTGTCCTAACTATATTTTATATTTATGTTCTTCTGGGGAAAGCTTACAGGCTGAAGAATGTCAGGCACTTTAGTTTAACCCTAGAGGAAAATTGATATCCTACTGCAGCTGAAGCGCAGTGAAAATACGCTGGACTGGGAACTAAACACACTGCATTTGAATCCCAACTCTTCCATTTTACCACCTTTGGGTACTTAGACAAGTCACGTATCATTTTCCAGCCTCAATTTCCTTATGAGAGTAGGGAGAGAAGTAGCTCAGCTGGTTGTAGGGATTACTTAAGACAATGTATGTAAAGTACTTAGCGTAGGGCTTAGCACATAGTAAGTAAATAGCAGCTATCCTTATTCTCTTCATCATTACTGCAACTCCTACTGAAGAGGTATTGTAAAAATTAAGTGAATATGGAATATGGACCACATTCCTTCCTGAATTCAAAATATTTTGTTTACCAGTAGGCATTAAATTTATGTAAAATATCACTGTCTCCCTAAAAGGAAATGATGCTAAGAAAGATTAAATGATTTCTTTATTCATTAATTACAAACTTGGCAAGTTATTGTGTATTATGCACAGAATACTGAGATAGTTATCAAAAAGTCTTCTTTTCCTGATTCACTATGAATTACATTGTCAAACATTCTTGAATGACATAAGCAAATCCAGGAACATATGTTTACAATTTGCACAATGAAAGATTAAAGTTGGTAGGCAAAAAACAGGTGAACAACTTCATATATGTACCACATTTTCTTCACCCAGGTGTCTATGAATAGACACGTACTTTGCATCCATGACTTGATGGTAACAGATAATACTGGGTGTAGCATAGGAGTATAGTCAATAACATTATAATTAACTACATATGATTCAGAGGGGCACTTGAATTATGGGGTTGAACATTTTGTAAGTTATATAAATGTCTAATCACTATGTTGTACGCCTAAGTCTAAAATAATATTCTATGTCAACTGCAATCGCCAAAGGAGGGTTGGGTCGACAGTGGGAGGAGGGGATGGCTGGAGGGGGGGGGAGTGGTGGGGGTAAAATGGAGACACTGTACTTGAACAACAATAAAAAATTCAAAAAAAAAGAAAAAAATTTTTTAAAAGTTACCAGTTTTTGCGTTATATATGCATCTATGTACCTATCTATCTAGATACTGCTCCCAACTATTTTAGTGTCAAATAAAAGATATTCCTATCTTGTTCTGGATCACAAAAGTGCTTGAAGGGTTGCCAATTTGTATTTCAAAAACAAAACTCTTACTAGTAGCCTGATACATGGCAATGACTGTGAGATCCATGTTGTCTGTAAACATATATTCTGAATCTAAAAAAACATGTCTAAAAGAACAGTACTTAAAAAACTTTAAAAAAACAACAATAAGCCAACAACTTATTTTGCATATTAGGCAACTGCTTCACAGGCCTTTCCAACCAAAAAGTGAAGACTCCACCTTGAATTCACTCAAGGTGAGGGTAATGGCTGGATGCGGCTGTGCAGTGCTCACTGGCCTTGGAAGGGTTGCCAGCCCTGGCTGCAGCTTGAGCTCTGCCTTGGGCTCTCTCTTCCTCATCTTTCAAAGCCTCTTCGTAATAGCATGGAAAGGCTATGGGATCACTATCATTGAGCTCTGCCAGCCACTCAAGGATTTTCATCTTGCTGCTCTCAGCTTGGGCTTTTGGACCCCACAGGAGTTCATAGCATGGAGGATCACTGTTGAGCTCCTGCTGGTGCACCAGGTATTTTTCCTGCACCAAATCTTGAGTGGTAAGCTTCCTGGATTCCCCCAAAATGAAGTGACTTTCTCCATCATAGATGACCACCATATTCAGGAATTCCCAGATCTCCTCCTTGGAGGTGCAATTTCCATTTAAGAATATCACACTCAGGAGAGGCATCAGAATCACTTTTATAGGAAACTCCAACCTCTGCTCAAATTCTCCTCATTGGTGTCATCTTGATTGTGGGAAAGGGTGTAGAAATTACTGTCGGGCTTGACTTCTTTCAATTCTAGGCCATAGGCTAGACCCATGTGCTCAGAGGCTTTCCTGAGAATCTTAGAAAAGTCCTTCCCGTACCGTTTGTGCATTATCTTCAGCACGTCTGCCTTCTTCATGGGCTCCTTCATTTTATACCAAGTAAGAAGATACTCTACCAACTTTGTTGCCTTCTGAGATGGAATATGTAAGCCAGAGCCCTTTGTGGAAGTTGAGGCCCAGGAGGAACTTTTCCTTTTACCAACACAACCCTTGGCTTTCACAGCAAATCTTTCACATGAAACACCTGCAGCAGCACTGGTGGTGGCCTGGGCACTGGACACACCTGGAGTGCCAGCCCCAGTGGAGCTCCAGGGACTGTCTTCCAGAGCAAAAGAGGAGGAGCAGGCAGCCTTTCTTTCCTCCCGGTAGTGGCCTGAGCACTCTTAAGATGTTGGGTCTCAGCTCTGTAATGGCGGCATTTCTCACAAGCACGGAGCTTACTCGTCTGACCACGAGGCATGATGGGTGGTGTTCAGGACAGCGGACAGCAGTGTGGGCCTACCAAAAGGTGATTTGGGCACCTTGACTAGAGGCTGGTCCTGCGAATCCGCCCTCAGATGGAAAGCCACCCTAGGAACGTCTTATATGAGACCTTTTTCTTGGAAAGATATAGTACAACACCTAGGATGACCGGGATAAATGACAAAATTTATATTTTAAAAACATCAAGTTGCTATGGAAGCAATGAAGATTAGATGAACTAAAATTCCAGAGAGAATAGAATCCTTTCCAAATTAGCTGACAGTATCTGATGTTTTTTCCTTAGAGCATTTTTTGATCCTGACTGTGGGTTGAAGGGTTTGCTTGTGCAGAGAACTTATGCTGGGGTTAAAAGAAAAACAACAACAATAACGTTCTTAACAGTTCAAAGGCATGATGTGACAAGTAGGAAGGAGGAGACTCAAACATGTGGTTATTTTCCCCATATTTGCTAAATGGTGGTACTGCACAGGAGTCTACGGAACTAGGGTAAAGCTCCTAACAGAGTAAAATCTACCTCTCGTTGTCTTGAAATGCTTAGGAAACAAAGGCCCTCTAGGGAGGACCTTGCCTCAAAATGTGTGCAGTCTCTATTCAAGAAATTTACCGGATATTGAAGCTGTGGGGACAAGAGGCTGAGGAGCTGGGCTGAAACTTCTGAAGCGCAGAGCTGGATCTCCTACAGCCTTGCAGGGCTGAGGAGACAATGACTCTCAGGCTCACCATCACCAACTCAGGGGAGCCGTGCCCTAGAACAGGGGCAGACCGGAGGCAGAGCAAATCTTAGTAAAACTGAGATTCAGGCCCAACTCACTTCAATTTCTCATGTAATTGCAGTGACCAACCTCCTACTCCGTGTGCCTACCAGAGGAAAGGGGGAACTCTCTCTGGTAGAAGATAACATTTGTAACCTTTATGGTATTTTTATTATTAATGTCCGGAATATGATATAGAATTGGTGGACATGTGATGAGGAAATAAAATGTTGCTAATAGTCAAAAGAAAAGGCAGATAGTAGAAGCAATCCCACTGATGATCTATAGATATTGAAATAAGCAGTCAAATATTGCCAAATAATTCAGAGCATAAAGTGCACGCTAACAGAGGGACCAACAATTCCAAAACAGAATAACAATTCCTTATGCCTGAGCTATGGTTTGCGAGGGAGTGTTCTCAATCAAGAGAGATTGTCCAGTCTCTCTCCTCCTTACAGAGGGTGGTGGTAAGAGGAAGGGAAGAACGGGCTTTGGACTGTCCACCAGGACCGGGGCTTCATGTCCTTCCTGGATTGTGAGTGAGAATAAATCCAGATGATCAAGTTCAAAATTCCAAAGGGGAGCCAAGGAGTACAAGCAAAGAGGTCAGGAATCAAGAACCGAAGTGTGAAGGTGAGGACTGAAGACACCTGCTGATACAATGTGTGGGTAAAGCAGCACAGAGAGGAAGGCGGGAGGGAGGGGATAGATTTGAGGGCTATTAAGGATGCACAATCAAGAGGAGGCAATTGTTTGGATGAGTGAGGGAAAGGGACGGATCTACAGTGTCTTCAAAGTTGGGTTATTGGGTGAGCGTTTCTCAGGGAAAACCGAGGAGGAGCAGGTCAGGAAGGAGGCTTGAACATGGGACATTTTGGGTGCCCTCCAGGTGATGTTCACTACACGGTTTTGCATGCTCACGTGCGTATGCATACACAAGTGAGAACTTTGTCAGAAATACAGATGCAGGTGTCATCAAAGCAATAGTGGACAAGGCTGCCCAGGGAAAGTGTTTCAACTAAGAAGAGCAGAGAGCGAATCCTGAGAAATATCGATATTGAGGATTCAGAGGGGAAAGGGAAACTTCAGAGGAGACCCTGGTAAGACAGAATTAGAAAGAAAATAAAGCAGAATAGCTTTATAGGGACCCAGAAGAAAGCACAGTTTAAGAAGAGGAAGATAGGGGATTTGATTTTAAAATAGGCATACGTGCGTGTATACATTTACATATCAGTAAGTCTATATAGATAAAAACCAGTTCTCAATGGATGAGATTTTTAATATAGTAATGTATAATATACCTAATATTTTAAGTGGAAATACTATTATAGCCAACATAATATATCCCAAACAAATGCCAATTTTAAAATTTTATTTTGGAAAGGGATTTTTACAAAGTGCTTTACTTTGCCTTCTTAAACAAAATGTTCTGAACAGAGCTTGGCCTTTGCGGGATGCCTCACTTTGAACATCAATCGCTGCCCAGTGCCCTAATACCGCCACGCCCGCGGCGGCATCTGAGGTCCGCAGGGCGGCTCTCCGGGGCTGAGCGGCTCCAGACAGCCGTGCCTTTAGGGTTCTTCTACTTCTTCCCACCCTGTCATTTGCCACTTCTCTGCTGTTGTCAGTGTGTCCTGACTCCCTGCTTCTCCCGTGTTGCCTTCACTTTGCATGCACCCGCTGAGTGAGGGCCTGGAAGTGCCTCCAGCCGTCCCCAAAGTGCTCACACAGACACGGGGACAACTTGAGCAGCTGCTCAGGTACCTTTATGCAGAGTCCTGACCCAAAGGAACTCTGGCCTTCCTGCCTCCAGGTCCTCACCTGGGCTTTAGGAGGGAGTTGTGGGAGCTGCAAGTCTGACTTCTTGGATGTAGAGACATGACGTGCTCTATCCATCTCTTTGGCTAGATGGCCCACCTGCACACGGGTACCCACAAGAGTGGAGGCAGAAGTTAGGTGGTAACTGCTGCTGCTTCTCCTGCAGTCGGGCTTTTATGCCAACACCCATATTAACTGTAGGGATGGCTTTGACTTGGCATCTTCTGGCTCCTTCCTTATTCCTGGAGTCTAGCATGCAAAGGAGGAAACCAGCTCTCAGGGGCTCAGAATTATGAAGGAAACAGAATGTGTCTCCCCCAAATATGCCATTTTGGTTTAAGAAACAGTTTCAGCTAAAGGCACTTGAAAAAGACAAGGAATAAGAAGGTGCTCCAACCTCCCCTTTTCTTCCTAAATGCGAGAGATAAAACTCCCATGTGAAAGATGTCCTCCCTACACCAGGAGGAAAGAAACGTACTCGGGAAGTTGAGGCCCAGATAATTCTGTACAAACAGACTTGTTAAAATAACTTTTCTAGAACAAAATACACCAACAAACAAAACTGAAACAGACTCGTAGACACAGAGAACAGACTGATGGTTGCCACAGAAGAAGAGGGTTGGGGGACTGGGTGGAAAAAGTGAAGGGCTTAAGAAGTACGAACTGGTTGTTACAGAATAATCATGGGGATGTAAAGTACAGCCTAGGGAATCTAGTCAGTAATATTGTAATAACTATGAGTAGTGCCAGGTGGGTACTTGAAGTATTGAGGGACCACTTTGTAAAGTAGATGACTGTCTAACCACTGTGCTGCACACCTGAAACTAATACAAAATAATACTGAACGTGAACTATAATAAAAAAATAAAACATTCTAATCTTACATTAATTTTTTTTTTAGATTTTATTTATTTATCTTTAGAGAGAGGGGAAAGGAGAGAGGAAGAGAGGGAGAGCAACATGAATGTGTGGTTGCCTCTCATGTGCCCCCCACTGGGGACCTGGCCCGCAACCCAGGCATGTGCACTGACTGGGAATCAAACCAGCGACCCTTCGGTTCGCGAGTCAGCACTCAATCCACTGAGCCACACCAGCCAGGGCTACATTAAAATTTTTTAAAAACATAACTTTTTTCTTCTTTTAGTCTCCCCATTTATTTTAGTTACTTTCCCACAATTGCCTTTCTTTGTTCAATTTAGTATAAAAGCATTTCATTTTTTCTACTTCTTTGGGTCATCATTTCCTTATGAAGGTTGCATGGCCCATAAACCTGTATTAAATAAAGCTTGTATGAGTTTATTCTGTTAGTTACTCTGTCTTATGTCAGTTTAATTCTTAGACCTAGCTGGAGACTCAAAAGGGGCAGAGGTAAAGTTTTGCCTCCTTCAAAACTACTTCTGGAAAATGAAAGGTTTGTCTCTGAAAGAAGGGGCCGGCATTTTTTGCTGCCCTCCTTTTTAAAGTGTCTGGTAAAACTCTAGGTGTGAAGAGTCTTGCAGTTGTGTGTCAGGCATACACATAGAGGTAGAATCACATTTTCAGAGGCAGATGTGATGTAACCAAGGGTGCTGGCAGCCGCTGTCGGTGGGTTTCTCAGCAGTCAGTTGCCATTAAATTTTGATGGCAAATGTTGCTCCAACATTTATACAGCAAGACCCTGCCTAGTAAGTGTGCAATGATTGTTAAGTCATCAACAATGAGATCATGGAGACTGTAAAAATCAAAATAGCTT
Source organism: Macrotus californicus (assembly GCA_007922815.1). Classification (NCBI taxonomy): domain Eukaryota; kingdom Metazoa; phylum Chordata; class Mammalia; order Chiroptera; family Phyllostomidae; genus Macrotus; species Macrotus californicus. Next base: position 10,936 of record VMDR010012674.1, on the reverse strand, counting down.
CATGTTTCTCACTCCTCAAAGCAATTTTTTCCCCTTGTGTAGGATGCAATAATCTTTGTGGGAGCAGCTGGTTACGGCAGTAACACCTACTTCCAGATAAGAGAGTAAAAAATAAAAATTGATAAAAACCAGTTACATTGGATCAAAATAGTACCATTTTTGTATAAACAAATATGTTTAGGTATAAACACATAGAAAATAATTGGAAAAAAACCCATATAAGGATATTACCAGTAGTTTTGTATGGGTGATGACAGAAGTACTTTGAAAAGTATCGATCAGCTTTATAGTGGTATTATTTACATAGAGTGAAATACTGCACCCCATTCAAGTATTCAGTTCTATGAATTTTTAAAGTTTTTTTAGATTGATTTTAAGGAGAGAGGAAAGAAGAGAGAAACATTGAGGTGAGAAAGAAACATTGATCAGTTGCCTCGCATACATGTGCCCTGAGCAGGGATCGAACCCACAACACTTCGGTGTACCAGCTGATTCTCCAACCAACCGAGCCGCCCAGCCAGGGCCAGTTCTATGAACTTTGACAACGTGTACATATTTTTAATCACCACCACAGTCAAGGCAAAACATTTGCTTCTCCCTCCAAAGGTTTCTTCATACCCCGTTTAATCAATTTCACCTCCCCCAGCCTCCAGCTCCTGTTGGCCACTGATCTGCTTTTTTGGGAAGTACTTTGAATTTTCTTCTTTTTGCTTATTTGTATGTTGTAATATTCTCCAGTGAACAGGTCAGTCTTTTTTTTAAATGAAAAATCTGTTTTAAAAACTTAAAAATAATTTTGAAACTAGGTTAAAAATAGAAAAGAAATGTGAAATGTTAATCTATAAGATAAAGTTATTTCAAAATTGATTTATATATTTCTCCTTCATAACATATGCACCAAAGGGTGGAATTTCTATTTTCTTACTTTGTCCCCTTACCTAAAGGACCCCCCCAAACTGCCCACTGACAGACCAGTCATCTGGCTGGCTCAGAGCTGCTCAGGCCCACCCTGCCCCCAAAGCCCACAGCTTCCCACCCCCTCATGAATGAGTGGCCTCTAGGGGTTATAACAATCTTCTTACACAAAATGGAAAAAAGGGACACAGCTCCCTTTTCAGAAGATTATAAGTATATGACATTGATACCAATTTATTGCTTAGGACAATCACTTAAGTTATTCTTCTTCCTTCAATTCTATTCGAAATACCTCCTAACCACAGAGTGATAATTAAACATAGCGGAAGCTTAACACAGCCCAAATATATCAACAAGATTGCCTTCCATGGATAGCTTTCCTGCACAACTACCAGAAACTTTTGAGACTATAGGAAATGAAGGAAAAAAAGTGGGGAATGAAATAGACTGGATCTCGGGATTAGGTTAGGATGTTGCAAACCTAGGAAGCTGGTGGCTTCCTTACCTACAAAGATTATGAAGGAGATCCTAGACTATGTATTAGGTACACAAGGTACTCCTATGAAAGCCAAAACAAATGATCAAATATTTATTGAACACCTGCCTGCCTCCTATTCAGATACAAAGTCCTCCTTTGTACCAAAACACCACGTAGGCTTCAGACGATGCAGCCTAGAAACCCTGATCGGAACACACACTTTTATTTGGTTAATGGGAGTAGTGATGCGCCTCCTGCTTACTGTGTAAAAACTTTACATATATTTTTCTTAATTTCTCCATTTTACAAATGAGGAAATCAAAGCTTTGAGTGTTTGGGAAAATTGCCAGACACCTCACGGAAAGTAGCAGAACTGGAATTTAAACTTCCCAAGCCCTGCTCTCCTGAATGGCCTCACGCCTGTTTGCTCTGTAAATAATGGCAGCAGCGCCCTTTAGTCGGCTTGTCAACGTCGTACCGACTGCATTCGCAAAGAACTCTCGTCCATGCTTGTAAGGCTTATGCCTGTGCCTTCCTCTCCTCTTGAGGTTATTTCTTTCATTCATTTCCTCTTGATTTCTCAAGTAGGAGAGAAAGTAAAAAAATGACTGGCTTTTCTATGTTTGTCTGTTACTGAGGAAGCACTGTCACCATGGAGAAAGGGAACAATTCAAAAAGCATTCTCGATTCCTTTGCTGTATTTGCACCAATCTGTTAGACTGACTTAGTCACAGAATTGAGTAGTGCCAGAATGTGATGCAGGCAGAGCACTTACTTCTCCCTCAACCTCTGAATTAATAAGATGAATTAATATAGGTAATACTTATTATTTTTCTGATAGTTTAAAATAAAAGATAAGGGGACACTTTTATGTGCTAGGCACTAAATGTTTTACATAGATTATCTTATTCCTATTATTATCATTCTTGTTTTTCAGCTTAGAAAATTATTTGGAGAGGTTAAATAACTTGTTCAAGGTCGCACAGCTTGTAATTGCTCAAGGTCGGCAGGGCCAGGGCTGGGTGACTACAGAGCTGTTATATTGTGCTATGCTCCCTCCCAAACGCAGCTGAGCTCTCACAGGGTGGTATACCAAATCCACTCAGATAACACCCATGTAGTGAACATTTCCTTTAAAGTACCTTATTAAAAAAACTGTGAGGAAAAAAAACAGAAAAAAAAATCAAGAAACATTGGAAATGAGTAAGTCAAGTGGAAAAAGAAGAAAGGAGAGGCGAGTAAACAAGGAAGAGGGGGTGAAATGGGGTTAGGGAGAGCTGGGATCCAGCTCTCTAACCATCACAGCCTAATGCAGGGGATTGTGGAGATACTTACAAGGAGATTTGGCAGAGTTACATGGCACAGGCTACTGCCTACAGTGATGAGACATTTTTATTGTTTGGCTGATGTGCAGCTTCTGAAAATTTTTTTTAAACAGAAGTGTCAGGGTGGGAAGAATGAGACTAAAGAATGGGCTTTTAAAGTAATTGATGGAAAAGGACTACCTTCATTGAATGTATAAGGGCTGGAAAGATGGATTAGATATCATTTTAATCCCTTTATGGTGCCAGCTCATGTAGGTCTGGTCTAGTCGTGCAAGGTCGTAACAACTGGTCTGAGGGGAACACAGAGGTGATAGAGGCCGCCTGTGTACAATAGAGGACATCTTTTCCACGTGGCCATAATCAGCCAGCCACCCACAGGACACTGGTGACAAAGGAATCTGAATGACAGAGTATGTGTAAATTAATTGTCATTCTTACACAAAGGCTTGTAGATATCTTGCCAAAGTTCAGTAATAGGATCTTTTTACAGTAGCAAGCAAATATTTATTGAGAATCTACTATATGTTAGGTTCCCATTATGGAAATAACTATAGTTATTATTAATTTAGGCATGAAATCTTCACAGCTTTGAAAAAAATATGTCTCACATTTACCTCTTCTTGTTTCACTTGGTACAATCTCAGGCCAGAATATCATATCGCATATCAGGGTTATTGTCAGAGCCTCCTAAAATGGAATAGAATAGAAAAGAATACATTGTTTTAGAGTTTAAAGGACATCATTTAGTCCAAATCGATTACAACGCTCAGATGCTACCATAGTCTAACTTCCCTTAAATTATTGCCTCTATCATGATGTTCATCTATATCCTCAAGAATACTCAGGGATGCTCTGGCTGGTATGGCTCAGTTGGTTGGAGTGTCATCCTGTAATGGAGGGGTTGCAGGTTCGATTCCTGGTCAGAGTACATGCCTAGGTTGTAGGTTAGGTCCCAGTTCAGTTTTGTACAGGAAGCAACCACTCGATGCTTCTCTCTCACATCAATGTTTCTCTCCCTCCCTTCCTTGCTCTCCAAAAGCAATAAAAAAGCATCCTTGGGTGAGGAGGAAAAAAGACAAAAAGACAGAATACTTAGAATTTGTCCATTGAACTTAATTCATGGCTTGGCTTTAAGGTCCCACCTCACATTGTGGCCCTGCTTTACCTGTCCAGTCTCATTACCTTAAGTTCCCAAAGCACATCCTCTCCTTTAGTCCCATCCTCTCCAAGCCCCATTCCTTCCGGTTGTCTCCTTCTCACGTGCTTCCCAGGTCTGCCTCTGAGACTCTGCTCATAGTATTGCTTTCTCCTGGAATATCTTCCCCCCATCTCAACTCCACCCACCCTTGAAGAGCCCTTGATTTTCCACTTCTTCAATGAAGACTTCTTGACTGTTCTTCACTAACTACCTCTCTGAACCAATAGTGTAATTATTATACATCCCACAATTGAGTGCTTATTATAATAATTTCAGTGTTGGAAGGCAGTTTGAGATCATCCAGCCAATGGATGAGATCATAACTCACCTTTCAAGTTATGTGTGAACCCTCTCTACCACAGACTCCCAATGCCATTTTGCTCTTCACTCAAACATGTATGTAGGCAGATCTTGCCGTCTTTTATGTTCACTCATTCAGTCATTCAGCTGATATTTACTGAGCACCCAATGTTCCAGGTGTTCCACCAGGGACTGGGCATTCGGCAGTGAATAGAACACAAAAACCCATGTTCTATCACAAAGAAAATGTCATATAATGAGTGGCAAATGCTAAAATAGAATAAAAATAACAAAATGGTGTTATGTTAGAAAGTGACTGGAGATGCTAATTTAAGTAGAATGACCAGGAAAGGCTTTTCGAAAGAAATTGCTTAATTGCTGAGGGACTTAATGGTGAGAAGAGGCCAGTCTGGGAGAAAAGTTTTTCAGACAGCAAAACAGCAAGCGCACAACTTTGAGCTGGGGCTGGGTTTGGGGAGTTTGAGGATAGGGAAGAAGGGGGTGGGTGAAGTGTGACAAGCGTATGGGAGAGAGCTGGGAGAACTCTGGAGAGGGAGCCCAGGGTACATCACAGGCCAGAGCAAGAGGTTTGGACAACACAGTCTGTAGTTAGTTTGAACAAAATATAGATCACTTTCTTTTCATTTTTAAAACCTAACCTCTGCCTCTAGATGTCATATAGAACAAGTGTAGATGCTCTTCCCCAAATAGTCTCTTTCGTATTTGAAGATAACTATCCTGTCCCCAGTGAGACCTTTCGGAAAGAGACATTTTCATTTCTTTCTACTGTTTCTTCTTCTGTCTTAGGAGCCATCAGTGTTCTGGCCAATATCTTCTGTACATCCCCCACTCTTTCTACATTCCTCATGAAGGTGGTACCTAGGCCATCGTCATAAGATAGAGTATGTCTGTTCCCTTACTTTCTAATATGTGTTCTATTCATACATCTCAAGATTGTATTATCTTATTCCTTTTTTATTTTTTCAGCAAATCACACTGTTTAGTCATATTGAGTTTTCTGCCAAAACCTCTGGATAATTTTCTACATTATCTGCTACTAAATTGTATTTCTCCTCAACCTATACTTCTTTGATGGCCACTGTGGGCAGTAGTTGTTGTTTCAGATTTAAGGGCAGAGTCTTACACTTATCCTTATTATATTTACTATTATGTGGTGTAACCCATGGCACTAGGCTTTCAAATTTCATTAGAATGCAATTTCATCATCTATTGGATCTGCTATTCCTCTTATCTGCTTGTCAAATACAAATTTAATAAATATATCTTCTCAATACTGACCAAAGCCATCTAAAAATGTTTTTGGAACAAGGCTAAGGACAGACTCAAATATAAGATCCATATGAGCAGAAACTGTCTGTCTTGTTCAGTATTATATTTTTTACTCACCACAGTGTCTAGTCCAGAGTATGTCTGATGGCCTAATTGGAAAAAAATGCTTGGGCTCTTTGGTATGACACCAAGATTCTCCTTTCAAACTGACACAGATTCACTGTCACTGCCCTTTGAATAATGCAGACATTCATGGGACTGTACTCAAATTCACCCCAAGTTATCATCTTGACCATAAGGATATCAAGAGAGAACTTTGTTTTGTTGCGGCCCAATGACACTATACCTACTACATTCTTATGTTCTGCCCATCTTGTAACTTTGTCAAAAAGGAAATGAGGTGGTTAGAGACGCCTGACTCTGAGAACCTGGTTCATGCAGACACCTGTAGATTGTCTAGCTGATTGTTTTCTGAAGGTTTACAATCTGGCCCTTTAAAGATCCACTGAAGATTCATGCTGAGGATCACAATTAAGACCACACCTTCTATCCAGTTTTGAAAATTAAAATGGTATCAATCTGTCTTCCATGTTTTCTCAAAGATTTCTGGTCTTTCAGCAGTTTTCACTATACATGATTGGGACTGGTCACAAACTCATTACATTAACGAGCGTAATACAATGGTTAGAACTGCAGGACAGAGGTCTTGCTTTCGTTGTCTCTGGCCTTTTATTTCTGCTTCTTGGTTTGAATACCATTCACCTTTGCTGAAAAGACAAAGATAAAAGAGATGGCTTTTTTTTTTTTTTGTCATTCACAAACTACTATTAGTTCTAATGTAATTCTGAACTGAAAATAAGGATAAAACATATTTTGTTAACCTTTGCATTTTTTGTAACAAGTACCCATTGTGGCTTCATATAATTCTGTGTATAGATTGGTGCCATTCTTTTACTCTTCTCTGTTCATTGGCCCTTTCCTCCCATGCTTTGTACGTGCCTAAGTGAGCTGGTGAGAAAGTAGGCTGTGTAGTTACATCGCTTTCTATGGACCCTTTCTCCTGTTCTCCCTCATGGACTAATCACATAGTCAGAAGTTCATTCTTGATCCCTTCTTAACCTCTTGAACTTCATTCCCTTTAAGAGTCTTCTATCACGGGGTCATTTTTTTTTTTTCCTGAATCTCAGTCTCACACTTTCTAAACTCAGGCTATATCCAACTTTTCTTTCCTTACTTGTCATCTGGGGATATTTTTCTTCGGGGAAACCATGACTTTAATTTCACCAACAAACTATTCCTTGTTTTCAGATCTTCGGTTCTGGTCATTTCATCTACTCTATGGGAGATGAAATGGTCAGTGGGTCAAGTCAAAAGTTAGTCAAACATTATTTTAGTTGAATAAACTAAATGTAAATGTAAATGTCTGAATATTTGAATCTCTCTCATTACTTTTTTTTATTCTATCCCACCAAATTCCTCCTATTGCTACCTATGAAGCACACTTATTCTTCTATTCTACAGTCTCAAGCTTACTTCCTTTATAACCCATATACTGTGCTCATATGTAAAACACCCGAGACTGTGAAACTGTGAGAATTGTTTATGACCCATTTTTTAATTATTATTCCAGTTGAGGTGATTTGACACTGTACTCACACTGCCGTTCTTTTGTTTACATGATTTAGACAAGCTTTGCTTGCTTGCGAGAAACAGGGACCTACTCAAGCTAACTTAGGCTAAAAATGAGGCATTTAGTAAAAGAATATAGGGGTATGTCATACTCGTAGAATATGTGACTGGGGAAAATTGCTGGGTTCCACAAGGAACTCAGCTGACTTCTAGACCATTGGGAATTGCTACCGCTTTCTCTTTGCTCCTTTGATCTTGTGGTACGTTTGTGCCGTTCTCTAGCTTCTGCAGCCCAGCACTCTCTGCCTCATTGTGCACAAGACAGAAAATGGTAACGTTATCTTTAATGGACATGACCCTCCAGATCGAGTGCCCTAGCCCCAAAACTCAGTCTTGGTACCCCTGCTTTAAGCTCTCTTTCAAATCTGATGCCTTGGCTTGAGCTATGGCTTAGCCTATGGCTTATTTTCTTTGGTGTCACATGTCCTCTATTGGTCCAGTTATTTGGAGCTGAAGAGGAAAGGGTCACTTAATACCAACAGATTGTGGAAAATAACTTTTCTAAGAAGGGTATGAGGGCATAGCAGAAATGGTTTGGAATTTTCATGTTAGAACTGCCATCCTCCACTCTAATGAGTGTCATAGGTTTATTTTTGTTTTTAATTTTTTTCTCCACTGTCACATTAAGTAGTTTCCAGCCAAACATATTGTACCCTTTTTTGTAAGATACATTCACATCTTAAATATGAGCCTTTCATTCCAGGACTTACTTTAAACCGTAGTTTAGAACTTAAATTTTATTATTGATCTCTCCCATATCCTCCCATTTCACCCAAAGAGAATCAACAAAAACATCCCCTATATTCTCAAATGGATCGGTTTTCATTCAATAATGTCATTCTCCTAAAGATGCATCCCAGTATCCCTATAAGAATCAGCATCACTGGGTAGCATTCCTGTGCATATGCTTGAGAAGGATAGCAATACTAGCTCTCTTTGGTTTATTGCTGCTACCTCTAAGCTCCACCACAGGAAACTTCTAACAAGATATAATTTTTCCTCCCAGGGTATGTGGTATCCTTGAACTACCAGGGCAGCTCAATTTCTTTCTAGCATTTTTTTGCCTTCCTCAAGGAGGGTGGGGATAAGAGGTCTAGTCACTTCCTGTCTCCCCCTTTAGAAGGAACCACATCCTTAATGTGTATTTCCAGCGGGTCAGCATCTTATTTTTCTTCTGTCACATTCCTATATTCCTTGTTCTATGGATCCTCATTTTGATTCTCTTCTGCTAAGCTTGGAATGAAAACACTTTTCTAGAAAGTATGGATTTGTCTTTTGGGCAAATAGGCTCATACTTACTGTGCATTTTTCACTCAATAGAATTTCTTCACCTTTGCTTTCTTTTCATTCATTCTTCTCTATAGGATCAAGCTTCGAACCTCTTCACCTTTGAAGTCAGGATCTTCTACTTTTTATTTCTCTCTTTTAATACTATTTTATTATCATTGTTTATACTCAAATACTTTTTGAGAGGCCAAAACATATTTTTTTAGCCTCTTCATATTTTCAAGCATTTAATTTTATTCAACACGCCCAAACCTCATGCTTGCTTCTGACCAGAAGATAAACTTAGCTTTACCTCTGCCTATCATTAAACCAGTGCCGGGAGGTCTCTTGAGCCTTGGTTGGTATAGAGACATGAAGGCACAAATGATCCCGTCTTGCATCATTTTCTTTTACTGTCCTTTGGAACAGAAGTTAAGAGCATAGCCTTACAGGGCAGATAGACTTTTGTGATACTGTACAAGTTTCTGAAACTCCATAGGTCCCAGTTTCTAGATCAGTAAAATGTTGAGGTAATAACAGTTGCGACTGCATAGTATTGTTAGGGTTTCTTTGCCTAAATACCCAGAAATGGAATTGCTGGGTCATAAGGTAGTTCTATTTTTAATTTTTTGAGGAACCTCCATACTGTTTTCCACAATGGCTGCACCAATCTGCCTTCCCACCAACAGTGCACAAAGGTTCCCTTTTCTGCACATCCTCGCCAACACTTGTTTGTTGATTTATTAATGATGGCCATTCTGACCAGTGTGAGGTGGTAGCAAATAGATGGGCCTAGAAGGTATTATGATAAGTGTAAGTCAGAGAAAGACAAGTACCATATGATTTCACTTGTATGTGGAATCTAAGGAATAAAATAAATGAACAAATAAAACAGAAACAGACTCATAGATACAGAGAAGAAATTGAAGGCTGCCAGATGGGAGAGGATTGGGGGGCTAGGTTAAAAAAGTGAAGGTATTAAGAAATACAAGTTGGTAGTTACAAAATAGTCACAAAGATGTAAAATACAGCATAATGTAGTCAGTAATATTGTAATAACTATGTATGGTGCCAGGTGGGTACTAGACTTATTGGGGAATCCTTTGTAAACTATATAAGTGTCTAATCACTGTGCATACACCTGAAACTAATCTAAAATAATATTTATGTTAAGTATAATTGAAGCGTTTTTCAGTATTTAAATGTGGGTTGAATATAGTAAATATTTTCTATATAGTCAATATTTGGTAAGTACTAGTTCTAGTTATTGTTATGATTACTTTTTTGTTTGTTTCTACAAGTCCCTTTATTAACAAAGCAAAGTATCAAAGAATAAGGCTACCAAATGACCCATGTGATTGAAAGTGCACACGTACTCAAACCTGAAATGGAAAACAAATGGCAGGCCTTGACTATTCGGGCCATGGAAATTTGGTGTGATTAAAATGGTTTTTAATCATGCGACTGTAGCAGCTGAACCATATTTGATTAACTCTTTTGTCTCTGTTATTGGAGCAAAACGTACGCTATGGCTGTAGCTGACACACTGCGTCATAATACACAGTTTAGGGTCAGGATGCACATTAAACTCACAATAAAATAAGAGAGTGTGTAAAATTCAAGTGACTAAATCAAGGCAGTTCAAAAAAGGTGCTAAGCCCTGGCTGGTGTGGCTCAGTGGATTGAGTGCTGGCCTGTAAACCAGAGGGTCGCAGGTTGGATTCCCAGTCAGGGTACATGCCTGGGTTGCAGGCCAGGTCCCCAGTGGGGGGGGGGGGGCGGTGCACAGGAGGCAACCACACATTGATGTTTCTCTCTTTCTCCTTCCCTTCCCCTTTCTCTAAAAAGAAATAAAATCTTTAAAATAAATAAATAAATAAAGATGCTAAAAGTGTTGCTGAATATCTGATACTTCAAAAACCAGGTTATATATAATTTAGCTGCAAGTTTTAGTCTATTCTCTCTGTATAGATGATTGCATCTATCTTTGCCCTCTTCTGGTTTGTACTTGTTTTATCCCCACCAAATCATGTGTTATATAGGCATTAAAAATTAGTAGTGTCTACTGGTCAGAATGGCCATCATAAATAAATCAACAGACAAGTGTTGGAGAGGACGTGGAGAAAAGGGAACCCTGGTACACTCTTGGTGGGAATGCAGACTGGTGCAGCCACTGTGGAAAGCAGTATGGAATTTCCTCAGAAAACTAAAAATGGAATTGCCTTTTGACCCAGCAATTCCACTGCTGGGATTATACCCTAAGAGCCCTGAAACATCAATCCAAAAGAACCTATGCACCCCAATGTTCATAGCAGCACAATTTACAATAGCCAAGTGCTGGAAGCCACCTAAGTGCCCATCAGTCAATGAGTGGATCAAAAAACTGTGGTACATTTACACAATGGAATTCTACGCAGCAGAGAGAAAGAAGGAGATCCTACCCTTTGCAACAGCATGGATGGAACTAGAGAGCAT
>VMDR010012673.1:0-26172 GCA_007922815.1 Macrotus californicus | reverse complement strand
GCTTCATCAACTAAAGCCAAAATTCCCAAAGAAAGAAATCATTGGTCTAATTTGGATCACATAACCATTCCTGGACCAATCAATTTTTCTCACTGGGTGGTAGCCAAGGCTTATTAAAACATTTCTTCTTTGAATATTGCAAAACAAGGGAAGAAAATAGGGCCATCTGTCTCACGTTATCTGCTACTTGTATTTCTGCACATGAGAGTTTTGAGAACAGGAGTTTTCATATTTTATTTCCCACGGGACCTAGCAGAGTGTCTTGTATGTGGCATGCCATCAGTATTTTTGAAATTAAAGAATAAACTTTGCCAGAGACATTTTTTGGGGGGATCACATAAAACTTAAATGTTCTGAATAATAAGACTTCAGAATTTCTATATTAGTTAAGATTATCTCATAGCTCTTCTCCTTTTTAAAACATTTAAGATCTTATTTTATTAATGCATTTAATTATAATCATTAAAGCACAGTTTTTAAAATAAAGCAGTAATAAAGCAGATTCTAAATCGAATCAAGATATACAAGGGGAAGAGCTATTATGTCAGATTGCCTGCCATTTTTATTGTCAATTATTTTATCACTGGAAGAGTACCAGTGTGTTTGATTGAGTTTATACCTTTCAAAATCACTTCATTTAGCATGACAGACAGAAGTAAAACTAAGGTAATACTGAAAAATCCGAGAAGATTTTTAAATTCAAAATATTCCTTCTCTAATCACAGGCTCCTTATTGCTTGCTCCTTTCTTTTCTCATTGACTAAAATTACTCGTTGGCCTCATTATGGCCTTCTGCATCCCAATTCTGTTTCTTCCTCTCAGATTATTGGCCCCCTTTTGGCTTCCACTGCCTCCCATCAGGTGGAAGCCAGAGTCTGTCTTTCCAAAGGAGACATCTTGTACTCAGGACTTCCTATGTCCCTCAACTTCCCATCTGCAGGAGAGAAAAAAATTTCTCTATTTCTCTTCTTGGTTCTTTTGGATGACCTAAAAATTACATTGACATGAGACAGATCAATAGGAGAAAAAGACTAAATTTGGATGTACATATGTGGGTTCCCAAAAGAATTCTGGGCCCCCAGAGCAAATCCACAGTTAAGGCTCACATGCCATGTTGAACTGAAGAGAAAGGGGCATAATGGTTTGGGACTTCAAAAGGGGAAAGGACAATTCATGTGGAGATGCTAAAGCAAATGATTGCTGGGCCATCTTTATCAATGGCACAGAGGGGACTTTGATTAAAAGGGCCTGGCTAGGTTCCTCTCTGTCTGTCACACTCTCATTTATATTAAACTATACTTATCTATGATAACAGCTCCCCTCCTGGAGGAGGTCCTCTGTCTTTAGGCAGTTAGCAGGGAGGTCAAATGTTCTTCAGTCTTTTGTCCTTTAAAAATAACCAGCTTAAAGTCATCAATATCCCAAAGAGGCATATTTGGAGGGGGGAGCAAACGCTGCTCCTCCTCACAACCAAGACAATTTCCCCAATTCCTGTCTTACCCTATCTTATTCTAAGTAGCCAAGCATTGTGGGAGAAAAGTATAAAATTTTATGTACAAAGCAAATGATTTGAATTTATCCTTTTTTATTTTATTGAGGTCTTTATTTTTCCTATTGAAATTTTCACACACCCCAGTTTTAAATCTTGCTGCTCCCCACCTCATCAAACAATCTAAGTAGATTTAAGTTATGTGGTATTAACTCCCTCTTCTTCTCTTATTTAAACTTCAAAACCACACTTTCTCAGAGAATGATGTGCCTTTTAGTTTACCAGAGACTTATTGTTCTGTCTGTAATTCCATCACTTTCTTCTGTTCTAAGACTTCATGTATTAGTTTGCTGGGCTGCATAACAAATGCCATAGACTGAACAGTTTAAACAACAGAAATTTATTTGCTCACAGTTCTGGAGGTTGGAAGTCCAAGGCCTTACCAAATGGCCATGCTCTTGCTGTGTCCTCACATAGCTCTCTGACAGGAGTCCTTCTCCCTGTGCCCCTCTGTGCTATATGTGCCCCCAGCACTTCTCTGTATGTCCTTATCTCCTAGTTTAAGGATATCAGTCTAGTTGGATTAGGACCCACCCTAAAAATAAATAAATAAATAAATAAATAAATAAATAAAAACAAGCAAAAAAAAAAAAAACCCACCTTTTTAATTTAATCACCTCTTTAAAGGGCCTATCTCCAAAATGCAGTCATTTTCTGAAGTACTGGGTATTAGATTTTTAAGGTTTGAATTTTGGGAAAACACAGTTCAGTTCATAAAACCCTGAAATTTCATTCATGATCATGCTTCTTTAAGGTAAAAGCATATCCATGTGCAAACAGACACACATACACCCATACACACTCTTTGATCCTCATTTTTTTTACCAGCTTCTTTTGGGTTTACTAATAGATTTATCCAAAAGATAAACTCTTTCTTCCTTTGTTTACGTATTTCCCCGAGTCTCGAATTCCCCCTTCTCTCCAGTAATTTAAGTTTAACTCTTATTTCAAATACTAATGGAATTTTATTCCCTAACCCATCTTTTTCCAACTCTCTTAAACACCAGCAATGATTCCCTCTTCCAAATTACTATAATCTTTACCTCTACTCCTACCTGCCTTAAAGTCCCATATTGTATATACATGTCCTGTCAACCTAAGTGGATTCGAAACCCTTTAATGGGTTCATCATTTACCACACATTAGGGAGAAAATACAAAATTACTACTTAAAACCATAATTCCTTCTGAGGGGATTAGCACCTATAAAAAGATGTGTCAGGGCATTTTCCAGGCTTCTGTTGTTTATGGAATAGAAATTTTTAGTATATTCATGGGTTCTGGACATTCACAGGTGAGCCAAGAACCAAGTTTTGTTCATTTTTCAACAAATATTTATTTAATGTCTCTCATGCGATATTGAGAATCAAAATGGGAATGACCAAAATTGTTCTTCATCATTGAGCAATAAGAATTTGAAATCAAAAAAGGCAACCTGGGAGGGAAGAGTGAGGAAGAGAGAGAAAAAGCCACCCTGGGCAGGAAAGGTTAGGATGCTGCATAGTCTGGCAATGCTAGTGACAAAATTTCTGGGGGTAGATTGTCCAGAAGCAACTCTTTAGAAAGAGGACCAACGTTGCATTTTACATCGCTTGCGTTCTTGAGAGGTAAATGCCTCCCTCTCTGCAAACTTTAGTTAAGACTACTTTACTTGTGGGCTCAGCATATGTATAAATCAAGAAAGGGGGCTGAACTTCATGTCTGCATTGAGTCAGTAAGGAAGAGGAACAACCCAATCAGCATGATGGAAATATTCCTAAGTAGAACATGTGCAGCAGAAGCAGCATATCGGAATCAGAGGTAAGCACAAAAGCTTAAGACACCTAAGAATTCACAAAAATTCTGCTGAAGGGATTGGACATTTTTAAGGTTTTCATATAAAACATGTTGGTTGTGCAAAAAACGTATAAATGTGAATACAATGAATATCTATGTATATTCCAGCAAGCCTAAGAAACACATCATCAGTATATTGGAAGCCCCCTGTGTGTCTCTCCAATAACATCTCCCACCCCACTCCATTCAAACATAACCTCCACCCTCACTGTGGTGTTTACCATCCTCAAAGGCAGAGAGCAAAATGGGTTCAGCTCAATCTTGTCTACATCTAAAGGAGAAAGGCAATTCTGACATGTAGGTTATAATATATAGTCCTTTTGTGCATCCCCAGTGCCCAGCAGACTAGTACACAATAGGTGCAAATCAGATACTCAGTAAACACACACCAACCCACACATATACATGAAAAACTTATCCAGAAAACACAGTTTACTTATAAATATAATGTACATATATATCTTAAATATTTGTTCCCCAGTGATTTCAGGTTTGTTCAACTCTATGTCATTTTAACAAATAAATATAAGTGATAAATCAATACGTACATAAAAACAATCTCCTTGGGGCTTAAAAAAAAACTTCAATATGTAATATACTCTATGATTTCCCTGAAAGCCACTAAACCAATTTTGTTTTTGGCACTAGACACCCAATTACAGCACTGAATATTAAAAGTTCAAATTGCTTTGGGTTTCCTGCTCAGTTGCAATTAATTCTCAAATTCATGTTTACAAGAACATGTTTTTCTCAAATCTCTTGGATATCAACTAAACGTTAAGCACCATTATCCAATGTTTGAGGTCATCAAAGACATTATTTTTCTGTATGAATACTTTTATTAGCAGATATCTTATTTAGAATATTGGGCTAAAGGATGGGAAAAACAAAATTTATTTATTTTTCAAGATTGTCCAGTGTGTTTGGGGAAGAATACTTAAGTCTCTTTCAAAAGATGATACCAGGAACCAATGCAATATATCTTTAAACACTGAAGAAGGAACTAGCAATGTCCTTATCTAAGAAGCTTGCATTATATGATTGCTGATAAACACAGTGCTGTTTCTGAAGGTGACTTTCAAAGTCAGCTACATGCATCCATAAAGAATCATTGCATCCAAAGGAATCTGAGGAAACAAGCCCAAAGGAAAGGGGAATTTCACCTTGGCTGTCTTCACTGTAGCATGGTGGGTTTCAAGAATCTTACAAACTCACCCCAGTTAGTAAGCCATTGCACACTTAAGGAAGTGTGAAACTTGCAGGTAATGTGCTGGGGATCCTTAGAACCAAAGATGTGTCAGACAGGCATCATATTTCCACAAGACATTCACAGAGCCATTGGAGGACATAAGGTTCCTATACGAAGAGAGACATCTCTAGGGGGCTGAAGTGATCAAAAGAGGCTTTGGGTTTGGGGTCCCAAGATATTAAAGGATGAACTGGGACTCTAATCTGGGACTGTAATTTCAGAATACAGAATTTTTAGGTGGAGAGAAAAGTCACTATACACAAAAGCCTAAAGTTTGTGTTAGGAATAGTATAAACTAGCCTGGCTGGAATGAAGGTTGCTTTTTGTGCTATAGAGAGAAAGAGGTAGAACAGGAAAAGTAGGTTGGAGCCAGAGCATGAGGACCTGAAGGGCAACTCAAAAGCAAACAATGGGGAAGCCATCTTTTTTTTTTTCAGGTTGGGGAAGAACACGATGAAAATAGCATTTTAGGTGTGTACAGAGAAACTATAGTGGAATGAAGATACATAAGTCATATTTCTCATGTTTTCTTTTTCTTAAATTTCCACTCTTAGATAATGGTGTCACCTCCTGTGATACCTTGGGATCCCAGAATAAATCATTTTCAACTCCTCATTATAACTCCCACTCCCCAACTAGGTCCTCATAACCTGGTTTCAGATACTCTGCACAGTACCTCAACACCTAGCATCGAGCAGTCTATTAATGAGTGCCTGTTGAATAAATATGATTGAGAGAGTGGGTTGTGTTTCTCATATCCTTCTCTTCCTTTCCTTTTCCCTAGGCTCATGCTGCTCTGGCCCTTCCATTTGGTCTTTGTGCTAGTTTCTCTCCCCTCCAACCCAGCCTTTCATGGGGCAACTGGAACTATTGTCCTTAAGTATAATAGCAATTATGTCACTACCTTGTGAGAAAATAAAAATCAAAACCCAGAAAGCCTGTGGGTTCTTACAGGAAACACAAAGCACAGATTACTGAATAGGACAAGGTTTTCTGGGACAAGGCTTTAGCCCATCTTTTTAGCCTTACTACTTAGTTCCCCCTCTGCTTCTCCTGCTATATCCACCCAGTCCAAGTAGGATCTTCCCTAACTGCATTTAGGGAGCTGCTATTGTCATAAAGTTAAACAAGTTTAAACGTATAAATTGCTTGCAACAGCCCCTAGTACATAGTAAGTTCTTAAAAAGTATAAGTGGTTATTATTGTTCTTATTATTGATGTTTCTAGGTGCTTTCTGTCTTGGTGTCCTAGGCGCTCACATTCCTGCCAACAATTTGCTGTCTCATCTCTTTCTGATAAAATTCAATGTTTTCAATAAAACCTGATTCTAATGTTGCTCTCAAAGGCTAAGGAACCTTTCCTAGTGGCTTGATCAGAATCTGTCTTCCTTTCCTTCCTATACATAGCTCTTCATAGCACATGTAACACTGAGAACACTCTACCAAACAGTGGCAGGATGGACAGAGACTTCTCTCCACACACACAAACTTTGGGCAAGATTCAGAGATCAGGAAGTGCCTACATGAAGCTGATGCCCCTGGTTTGAATAGCCATGGGGACCATTCTCAAATATTGTCTCATTCTTGTAACATGAGCAGGAAGGAGTGAGATGAGAGTTGGGAAAACAATAATGAAAATATTATTTCATAAAAAATAAAGTTGAAGTCATCTTAAGAGGAATGAAAGGCTTTTCTTACTTTCAACAAACTTCTACTATCCTCAGAAGAAAACAAATACTCACTGTGGTGAGGTGTACTTTTTCTTATGTAATTCATTAGGAAATTAGTTGAATTCTGATTTTTCACTTGGATGAAACAATTGAACTGTCTCCCTCTCTCACTGTCCAAGAGATCTTAGCTCATCCACCGACTCTTTAGAGTCAGCAAAATTGAGACAGAGCCAAGTAGATTTTGATTCAAATATGAGGTCCAGAGTTTTATAAAAACAACAGAATTTCTTCCTTGCTGGGGTGTAAAGGGAGGGGAAACAAAACCACAAGAGGAAGGCTGAAAAGAGGGAAGAGTCAGACACAGGACAAATTCTAACCGCCTCAAGGCACCTATAATGTGTACAAGGGTATAGAAAGCAGGACTAATAAAAATGGCCTTGGTCCAGTCAAGATAGGATAAAGTATATAAAACAAAATGGAGTCACTCATGTCAACCAAGACAGCTGCCAGTCAGCCATGACACTTTGGTTCAAGAAGGAAACTATCTAGGTCATGTGAGACACATCTGGCAAGGAGAAACACCTAAGATATCTGCATAAGTGACCAGAAGAACCGTGTCTACAGAGTGGGACCACCCATAGAGAGGCTCCTGGGGAAATTCCCCACTCACCACCAGGAGTGCCAAGACACTTATCAAGAGACCCAGAAGGACAGAATGTACCACTTTCAAGGTGTAAGTGAGGCAGGCTCCAGACCACAGCTGAGCTCCACACACCAAGATGGTGCTCCACACCACACTTATCTCCCTTGGCATTGGCCAACAGAGGCCCTGCTCTGCTGAAGTGAAGACTTCATCTTCCCCATTGCCCACCTGGCTCTAGAGATTCTCCCTTGCAAGACTCTGATGGCTCCTTGGCTCATCATGCTTTCTCCTGGACCCGCAGACTGAGACTCTGGGACTCAGGTTCGTTATCCCCCGATTCTCTCATGTGATATTATTACTGATTGTTTCTGAGTGATTAGTATTGTTATGAGGTTAGTATAGATTTGGATTAAATCTACATTAATAAAAGCTGAATGAACCTGAATTAATAAAATCCAAGTAAATAGCATAGTCACCTGTGTTGGCTCCCTGTTATTTCTCAGTGCTAATGTCACCTGAAGAACTGATGGTCGTACAGGTGGCTCAGCACTTTCGGTTCTTAAGGCCTGGATCAGATGACCTGAGTGGGTCTGAAGGTTGACTAACAGGAAAGACTATATCATGAACATACGCTGACAACAAAGGGGAAGAGTTGATCAGATGAAATCACAATCCGTAGCTCTGGTCTCCATTTCTTTGTGGAATCTACTCAACCTTTCAGTAAGACAACTGCCTGAATCAGGAACCACTTTCTGTCTGTTCTGAGGAGGGATGCAAGAAATGGACAGTATCCAGCCCCTGACTGACCTACAGAGTTCCTGCTAGTTTGGGCTGAGGCAGCACCCACTGCTCACCTTGTTGCAAATTTCTAAGTGGATCCACATGCCACACAGAAAGAATCATGAACCAATAGACCTTCTGGGTTTCATCCTCTAGGGAGCTTCCCTGGAAAGGGCTGGGAGGAAAGGACAACTGCAGCTGACAAATCTTCATCCTTTTAGTCTTCACATCCCCCACACTTGTGCAGATGGTGGGTCTCCGTCTTCCACAACGAGTGCTCTTTACGTTGCACTGATGTTCAAGTGGCCCACAACATGAAGAGTAGTGTTGAGGAGGTGTGGGCCATGTGGGTGTTTCTGTTGCACAGACCCCAGGAAGCGTCCATGTACCAGGAGACCACGCCATGCCAATCTCATGAATCAGCCTCTGCTGGTTAAAGCACAGCTCAGGCCCTGCACCGTGGCCACTTCCGATTTCCATTCCATCTTCTCACTCCAAGAGAAAGAGAAACGGTCTGGGTGGGTTTCTGGCGGGGTGAATTACAGTGTGCATTCCTGTGGAATTGTCTCACTTTTTTGACATAGGGGAAAATGGAAACCTCATCAAGTGAAGCAGAAACTCACATCTCCTGAAGCCATTGTGAAAGAGTCCTACATTCCCTTAGCATCCATTTCCAGGGGTCCCCATGTCGTGGCCAAGGCTGTGCTTCTTGAAAATGAACCAGCACAGGAAGTTCACCAAGGTCCCTCTTTTTTCCATCAGATTTTGCACTCCTTGATGACAGGATTCATGTCCCTGCCAAAGCCTACTAAGTCTGTGCACTGAATAAATGCTTGACCATGTGGTTGGTGCTGCTAAGATTTTCTAAGTTATTTGTCAATGTAGTCAGGTACTTATGTGTGTGATAATGACTTCAAAGGCCACAGGAGGGGGAAAGAACACATCAATCATTAACTCTCAGTTGAATGAGTAAAAAACTCCTCAGCTCCAAATTATCTTCCCCTTGATTCCAGCCATGGGACTTAAAATACAAATAAATGTTTACTCCTTTCTCATTCGTTAACTGCAAAATGTTTGCCCTGGAAAATTGAGACTTCCCTAAACCACATTAGCAAATGATTCCACTCAGTTCAGTTAATAAACATTTATTTTTCCCCTTCTATTTGCAAGGCACACACACAGTTTGGGGAATAAGACCACTTAGGAATCTAAAAATGCCAAGATTTCATAGTGTATATACCAGCTCAGCTGCTTACTAGCTGTGTGACTTCAGTCAAGTTAATGAACTTCTCTGAGTCTGTCTCCCCCAATGTAACATGAGAACAATAATAATCCCCCAGTCACAGGACTGCTACAAGGATGAATTAAATAGCATCTGCACTTTGCCTAGGCCTTCACCCATGGTCAGGACTTGATGAATAACACTATTATTACTGTTCTTATTGTTCTGGTTTTTACATTTGGTCTTCTTATCACAACGACTGTTGAAAAAGCTTTCCTGAGGTATTAGCAGTGATTAACAACCTGGATCAAATTACTTTAGCAGAATAGCTGCTTAGTCACACAGTTGGGCTATGAGGGACAGAGACAGAGAATTTTTGACACTGTGTTGTAAACCTGACGGGGAAAAGCACCAGTGAAAAACCACAGCACCAAACATTAGAAAGGCTCTGAGTGTCGGGACAGAGTACACTCACCCAGAAAGATCTAGTGGCCACTGAGGAGAGATCTGTAGACTGCATCCTTCACATAGGTCCAGCAAGTATCGCTCTTGAAATGCCTTGTCATCCACAGGCACTTTGTCTTCCTCCATACAGACCTGTAGTTTGGGGGACAAGTGGGAAGAACTGCTTTGTAGCATTTTTGCCACTCTCTCCTTCAGTTTTCTCACTTACAGAGAATTCTGCAGAAGAAAGATTTGAGGTCAAAACACATCAGCATTTAAGACATTGCTTTCCTTCAAATCCTTGAACAAATATTAACTCATTCATCATCTCATTACCCCTGAGAATTGGGAAAGCAGAGCCCAAATAGAGGTTGGAATGTTCTAATCCTATCTGTAAATTACAGTGCTTGTGAGATTTATTAACTGAAGGGTTTAAAATTTTAGGGAGCTTTTCTAAATATGATCTCTCAATTGCTATCACAGGATTTGCTCAGCACACATTTGGAAAGAGAAAAAAGGCCACACTGCCATGATAACCAATCAGCCATTTCACAGAGCAAAGGAGAAGACAAGTGAGAAGCACGGGAAGACCAGGAGAAAGAGAAGCCCCTTCGTATTTCATTTATGTTACACAATGAGTTTACTGCATTTTACGTGGGGACATGTTAGCTGAAACGACACTTGTCAACCACAAACATTTGAAAGTAAAACATCCCAAAGATTGTCACTGTGTATGTTCCAACTGCAGCAGCGTGCAACAGGTTGTGCAACTCAAAGTCGGTCCAAAAAGCAGCAATGAAAGAATGGGTCGGTTAGGACAGGAACAGAAAGTGGAAGCCTAGAAGGTTGGCTAATCCTCATGACAGCGGCTGGAGTGAAATTGGGCTCAGGACTTTTGGTAAAAGGTGTTCCATGCATTTGTGGGAAAGAGATGTCAAATTCCTGTGGGCCCCTCTCTAGGAAGCCCCCACCAGCCCCTCTGCCCCAGTGGGGCACCCCTTACTCTATTTCCTCAGGACCCATGGACCTCACCCTTCTTCTGCTTTGCTTCATGATTTCTCCATTGTCCTAGACAGCCTTGACATTGACCAGGCTTCCAGATATTTCCCTTCCTTCTGTTCCTTCCATACCTCTTATTCACCCTCAAGCTTTTTCCCTTTTTAGGATTTTATGAATGACTACAGAGAAACAGTCCGGGAATAACAAGCATGGGAAGTTATGTAGTTGACATGAACTTTGAAGTCACATAGTCAATTGTCCCGAGTACATAGAAAACTTCTCTATTTTACGTTATGATAACAAGTCTCCCTCCTCTGCAGAAAATCCAATAGAGCACTTGCCCTCACTCAGTACCTAAAGGAGAGCAATAATAGAAAGGATAATAGGAAATTCAAATGTCCCCAAGACTAATAAGCATAATTTACACACCAAAGGAATTCCGGGATATGATCCCCAACTCACTGTGTTACTTTAGGCATTGGAGAAGTTATCTTATGCTGCAGATGGTGATGATGATATAGCAGCCTACACAAGTTCTTTCTCTCTACCACATGTTCTGTTCTACCTGACCTCAGAGGGGATCAGCCATACTCTTGTATTGCTTCCCTGGCTGGGTAGACAAACACCAACTGGGTCTCCAGGCTGCCTAATGCAATGAGGGTGTTTCCCAACATCCATTGGATGGCCAGGAAGCAGATTTCTCCACCACCATTTCTGACCAGCATCTCCCTACCTTCTCTGAACAGACAATGCATTATACTCTAGTGAAGTTTTAAACATTCAGGAAATTGTCCCACAGCCATCAAAGGATATGGAGATATCCTTTGGGCACTCCTTGTCACAAAAAGGGAGACCTTTGAGAGTGACAACATGGCTTCCTGCAGGATCCTAACTCTTTCCTTTCTCTTTCCACACGTTCTTCTTCACCTTCACAGCCCTGCCTTATTTAGTATTCCTAATTCTCTCCCCTACTTGTTGCCCAGTGGCTGGTTCTTTTCATATACATTGCAAAATCTGTAGACTCAGGCTGAAAGGCAGCAGCTTTCATGTCTGCTGCATCATATAAAGGAGTGGGATCCCAGACCCAAAGAAGAGTGAGCTCTGGTTCTGGGATGGAAAACTGATGATGGACAACACCCTGGGCTGGGGTTGGGGTCCTCCCACCATACCTAAGACCATCCACAGTCCATCACCATGGTGAGTCGTTTCCTACTGAAGACCATGCCCTTATGCCCTCCGAGAAATCCCCATTCCTCCCGTTAACATGACTTTAACCTTGTTGGGGGGAACGATCATCTTCACCTTCTTATACTGAGTCTGAATTGCATCTCTCCATGACCTGAGTTTCCTAACAGACTCTCCTGACACTGATGAAAAATGAATGATGCTCAAAGTTACATAACTTCCCCAAAGTGAAGCTGATTGAAAGCCAAATCCATTTGATTATGCTATCCTTGTTAAATGCCACTGTGGTGATGACAACAGCATGGCACAGGCCACCACTTGCCCTCCCACCCCTGTGAGAGACATTAAAAGTTGGCTTGACACTTCTCTGTGGAGCTACTCTGTATGCACTACAGAAGCCGGCTCAGTAAGTGCCCAGCAGCACTGCGGACTGACCGGAGTCGTTCTGTTAGGTTGTTAATGTGGTTTGTCATCCCTATTTCCGGCCACTCCTTCACCAGGTCATTTCAGCATCAGTACTACTTCTCACCTCCTAATGGACACATGTCACCACAGGACAGTGATCACGTGCAACTGTGGAATGCCTTTGTTGGTTGAAAAACCTACCATGATAGCTGAAAAGAATGGCTTGCCGTGTTTTATTAAAAGTTTTTTGGCTATCTTCCTCCCAGGTTTAGCAACAGCAGGTTTCTATTGTCGCAGTCCTATCTGGTAGGACCGCATGTTGCTGTGGAGTGCTTGTCCTATATCCCTGAACAAGTGACGAACAAATTCATGCGGACTAAAGAAATCCCGTGGAGCAAAAAGGGATACGTGGCCAATCTTTAAGTGATATAGAGAGGGGCCCGACCCCTGCCTCGACAGGCTTTTATTGATATTCCAGGTACATTATATCCAGGATGGTTTTCATTAACTATGCATAGGTTGGCTTTGAATGGATACCGTTTACAGATAACAAAGGAAAGGTTATTTACAAATTAAAGGAGAGAAGGCTGAGCTATTTACATTCATGTTTGGGAAATCTAGCACATGTCACAGTTAACTTCTGCCGTTTCCATCCCAGGTGAGGGAGTTTTTGCAAGAGCAAGTTTAAAAGCAGCCTAGAGACAATGCATGCCTGATTCCCCATGGGAAAACTATTCACAGATGTTCCCTGCACGCCAACATGCATCTGCTGTCTGCTTTCAGAACCAGAGCTGAGCCACAGGTCACATTGCACATGAATAGGTTCCCTATATTCTACTGAAGAGAAAGAAAGAAAACTTGCAACAGTTCTCTTGTTTCTGACCACCTTTAGCTCCTACAGGTGCTTACATGCAAGCACACACGCTCCGCTGCCCCTCCTTCTGCTCACACTTTGCACGTGATGTTCAGAGAGTGGAAAAGTCATAGCACTCTTGTTAAAGCCCACTCCATGCCCACAATATCATCACTTTTATAAAACCTCAGTGAGAGCAGTAAACGTCAATCTCCACTAGTGTCTCCTTACAGAAAGAGAGACAGAGCCCAGATAGTCAGGGAGTTCAACATCTCCAACCTAAGTCACTGCCAAAGGCCATGGCCAAGGGTAAGGCTCTCATATAGGGCTCACTTTTTCTCACATGAGATGCACCACCCTGCACAGTCAAAAGAAGTCATTCATCATCTCATTTTCTTAGACAATAGTGAAGTTAGACATTCTCATTGCTAATTCAAGAAAACATATAAAAATCTGTCTTCTTCTGAACCATAAGATATTGTAGTAAAACAAATGCCAAAATGTCCTTGATATTTTGTTCCTTGATATTTAAAGTTCATGGATTATTCTACAAAAATTAATTCCACAGTTCTGATCTATTTATTTTAAAAGTTTATCAATATGTTGTTTATCTAACAATGACTTGACACCCAAGGAAACTTTTGAGCCTTAAGCTTCTGAAGTATTTTCCTCATATAAACAGGAAGGCAAGTTTGGCCTGGGCTAAGTCCCCTTGGATACCAAACACTGGAATAATCTCACTCATAGATGGCAAATAGGGTTTAAATATGGCCAAGCTGACTCTTCCCACTTTGTGTTCCAGCTGCCATACCACACCACCTCACCTCTGTCCACCCACCCCCAGCTCCTCAGTGTGGTGAAGACCGGGAAGAAGGCTGATCTCATGTGTCTACCAGGCATGTTACTCATCAACACCCTCATAATTCCCAGATGCTCTCATACTCTCTGTGGAATAATAAGAACTATGTCTCTTTGGAGCCAACACCCAAAAACTGCAAAGGATACTGACTGATGCCTTGCTCAGGGGCCAAGGGGCCCTTACAGAATGCCTCCTAGGACCAAAATGCTAGGTCCAAGGGGAGCCAACATGCCCTTCCAAACAGACAGACCATCTCACACCCAAGTCCTGGCTCAGCAGAGCCTGAGAAAATGTCTCCTTGGCTGACTCAAGTGGAAGACCCTTCCCTTCTGAAAACCACAAGTAAGAAACCTTTAAATCCCTTGTTAATATGCTGTTAATCAAGATGTATATCAAATGAATGGGAAAATGAAGCAGCCCAGGGTTGCCAAGTCCATTCAAAAACTGGGACTCATTTCAGTTCTGGGGCAGATAGGGTTGCTTTGGCAGGGAATATGGCCCATTGAAAATAACAGTTTTATGATGCCTTCCTATAAGTCTAGACAAGTAGATGGACCAGGTCTAAAAACTGTTTGTATTTATGCCTTGAGAGATATTTATCTACATCGCAAGGTCTTTAGAACAAAGAGAGTGGTTTCCTCTTTCTACAGTTTGATGTCATTATTATTTTGAAAGATAATCATGTTCACCCGTTGCCAGATGACTGCTGAGTTATGCTTTCTATATAGTTTTTAAAGCCTTTGCTTTTGAAAACAAGATTATGGGAATTGAGGGGTTTTGAAGGGTGACCTGGATCCTCTCGTCCACTCCCTTTCTGGCTGTGAGAAAATGTGGGCCTGGGAATTTACACAGTTTGTTTTCTACAATTCCATCCAGTTTGAAACCAAAAAGGATATATTTCTGGAGAACAGACCACAGCGTGAGAGGGAGAAGGGCTGAGGGGGTCGGGGCATAAAAATCTGACAGGTCAGCATTTGGCTCCAAAGGAGCTGAAGGAAGAGGACTCCACAGCACGTGTATTTTCTCTTTCAAGTCTCGCTTTTGTGCCCCGCCATCAGGAAATGCAGTAGACATTTGTCACCAGCAGCTCTTTGGAGACTTCCACATTTCTTCCTCTCAGGGTCCAAAAGAGGACTTCAGGCACGAGAGAGTCAGATTTTGCAAACCAGCAGAATTTTTGTGCAGTGTTTATCAGATAGGCTAGAGGCTGGGAACGAAGACCTTGGGAAATAGTTTGAGCAGTTCATAAATCAGACGTAATTGGAAAGGATAGGGTCTCTTTTCTGAAAGACCTGGCAACCTTCCTTTTCCAATCTCTTTGCTGGGGCAAAATTGAAGTGTGTATAAGGACCAGGGGTCTGATGAAGTCAGGTTGCCTTGAGTCACTCCACGTAATTTTTTACTGGCTATATCATGAAACAGAACTGCATTCTGCTCCATTACCTTTAACCAGCTGTCCCCAACCTTTTTGGCACCAGGGACTGATTTCGTGGAAGACAATTTTTCCACAGACCAGGGTAGGAGGGGATGGTTTCTGGATGATTCAAGCTCATTACATTCAAGCTCACCTCCTGCTGTGCGGCCCGATTCCTCACAGGCCACAGATCGCACTGGTCCGCGACCCAGAGGTGGGGGACCCCTGCTGTACATGATACCAACTCTTTTGATTATCAAGTATGTGATGCCAGGTTGTATAACATTACTGATAACAAAATTCTGTGGAAAAAAATTTATTTTGCACACACCTAAAAACAGCAGCTGAAATCAGCTGGAGTTCTTGGTTGGCCAACAAGTAAAATGTGCTTTTTATATGAAATTTCTAAGAAGCCCTAGAAATATAATACAAAACATTTTAACCCCATTGACTTTTAAACTGGTGGAGTTTTTATGGCTTTTAAAAATTACATTTGGTACACTGATCAAAATGCAGTTTTATACAAGGACCCTGAAGGGTTGCCTAAGATTTTCCTCTGAACTTAACATATTATCCGTTGTTAGAGTATAAGGAGCAAGTTTGGGGGGTTGATCGTGTTCCTAACTCCAGGGAGAAGCTAAGACACCAGGAGCTCAGAGGAACAGAGTGGAGAGTTCCTGAGACTAAATATCAGGCAAATACCAAAGGGAAGAACAGAGTCAAGTTCTAAAGGGCAGCCATTTCCCAAATGCCAACGTTACAGAGGTAAACCACGAGAATTGTTTTTTCCTGGCTGCACAATCACAGGAAAGCCCGATCGAAGCTGCAGGGCAAGTGCAAGAGTAATTAGGCACCCAAGTTCTAGGGTCTGAGTACAAGCCTTAACTTCTTTTGCACCAATGTCTCTTAAGTAGCAGTCTAACAGACTGTCCCCTATGTGATGTGCCCTATTCTTGAGGGACCATGAAGATTACACACTCTCTCACATTACCTAAGGAAGATTAGAATTAACTTATGCACATTGCAGTCCCATAGACAGAAGGGATTCCTGGACCATGGAAATACCACATGTTCTGGTGTATGCCAGATTGGCATATGACCACATTTTGCATAACGTGGTTTCCTCATAGAGCTGGTTGTTTTGGGTGTGTCTAGGACATCGAGAGAGGAGAATTCAAGCTTAGTTGTATCTCATACCAACCATGGAGCCCTTGCTCCCGGGCAGGGCCTGGCTGGGGCACAGGCGCTTTCTCGTAATGATTTTCAGTGTAGTTCTTTCACCAGAAACCTACCCTCATCTTGACTATGGCTGCCTCAGAACAAACTTGGCCTCTGGTGTGGTAAAATAGAATCATCTGCTTGAATTATATTTCAAGCCAAAGTCAGTGTCTTATAGCCTCACTGCATGATTTATCTGGCCCTTGGGAGCTCCTACTGAAAGCGCTGAAATGCCATCCTGACATTTCACTTCAGACTTACAACCACCTACACTTGAAGCAGGATTTATCTGTGATAGGAGGCTTTCTCCTATTCAAAATCAAACAGTGTGCAATGACTTCACCCACTGAATAATCTCCTCTGTCCTAACGGGAGGGAGCGGGGACAGCAGAGGAGTAAGTGCAGAAAGAGGAACCAAAGCAGTGCCCACACACATTAGGAAAAGAAAAATCACAGTGGAGGAGCTCCGTAACAACTTTCTCATGAACCTATCAGCTCCAGTTTGATTACCCAGAGTCATCGTTAGGAAAGAGATTGCAATAGGAGAACCACGTAGGGAGCAGGCTCAGGAGCAATTCCTCTGAAACAGCGGCTGGAAGGATTTTGCAACAATTCTGGCACCGCACCCAGAGAGGCTACTCTCTGGCCACATCCACTCTCTTGCTTCCATTTACCATCATCAAATATCACAGGGTCCTTATTTCTGAAAGCTTTCAAGCCTCTGAGATGAAAGAACAAAGGAGCCAGTAGAGCTTAGGGCTACTTTTCATTCCACCCACAACTTTGGTGAAAGGAGCAATGTCTACATTTCTGCCACAGCATGAGTATGAGTTTTTGGCCACGTGCACACCAGTGCTAACATGGTGTGAACATGCGTCCGCTAGAAAGACCATTATTTACTGATGATGCATGTCCCAGCAGAATACCAGACTCACAAAGGCACGTGAGAATTGCTTTTGGTGGTAACACTGAGTAGGTAAAAGGTCTTCTCTCCCTTCTTCCATCACCCCAAATCCTGAAGGCGAGACTTCTGGAGACTGGGGCTGTACCCTTATGGGCTTTTAACTTCCAACAAAACAGAATGGAGAATTATCACTGCTGACCTATCAGTTGGCAGGGCACCCAGCCCAAGTTGGAGGGAAAGGTTCGGGAGGGGAGAGGAAGCTATCTTCTTCTGTTCAGGGCACATCATTCTCAAGGACTGAAAGAAAGAACGGGGCTAGGAAAACTCATAGAGTGAATAAATGGCTTTGAAAACAATGTTTAACCCAAGGCCCTCAATATCCCCAGAGTTCCAGAGTGAAGTATGTGGGGCTCCAGGAGGTGCCCAACTTCCAAGAGAATGATCTACAAAATCAAGCGGAGTTCTGAGGCTTTATTTCCAGCTCTAGATCTAAGGGATGAAATTATGACAGAACAGTAATAGTTATGTTATTTTTCCCTTATAATTCTTACCTATACATACATAAAAATCAGAATAGAAGAATAATTCCATCATTAAGATGTGGTGGCAGATATCCTGCCTTTACACTGTTTTCACCAAAGAAAATGACTTAGCATTTTAAAAGCCCAGATCAGTTCAGTAACTCAGATAATAGGGAAGAGTAAAGCTGCTAAGATAAATGGTTGTTATGCAAAGGAATTGCGGGTGTTGTAAATGACACCTCCTGTAGGGACACTAAACACTCAATCAGAGAACACCGTGGCTGCTTTACAATCAGCTTTTGCAAACCCATAACTGTGAATGAGTTTTGGTCAGTAATAATCCGGTCTCTATTGTGCTTTAAAAGGCAACCCATTACAAGCCCTTCTTAGGATCCTCCTTATGCCTTACATGGCATGGTGAGTCAGCAATGTTTTTGAATTCCAAAGCACTGGAGAAGAAGCTGAGAGAAACTGTCTGTAACTGCTCACAGCAGCATCTTTAACCTTCTGCCAAATACCAGGTTGCCAGCTGGCAAGTCCTAGTATTCTTTAGTCAAAGAATCACGGATGTGTCGCTGAAGTTAGACACAAGTTGTTCTGTTTTAACCAGAATCATCTACAGGAATAAACAGCAACAGTGTGTAAACCTCGTAAAGGTGGCTGGCAGTTGAATAAATTGTGAAGAAGTTCCCCCTTTATCTAGAGGACCTTGTCCAAAGCTCCCAAAGCTCCTTAGCCACCTCCCCTCCCGTTCTCAACAATCACCCTCCCCAGCTCTGGATTTATACCTGCTTTTTCTGGACAGAGCTCATGTTCCAAAGCAGTGATTCATAGATTTGATTCATTTGACTTCAACCTTTACTGTTTTTGCCCATTACAACTTTACTATCATTTTCCAATACCTATCATACTATAATTAAAATTCCAATGTTTTTTTCATAATTATTTTCATAATTAGTAGGCAACCATACAAAACAGAATAAAACCAAAATAATTTCTTTAAAATTTAACTAGATATTATTATCTACTAAAAGCTCTGAGCCTGAGGCCTACTCTGTCTTTTTTAAAAGGGAGGTTAATATGTGTTAGAAAGGTGTTAGCGACACATTAGCACCAAGCTAAGACTTCCCATCAATACATTCAGAAGAATGGAAAAGAATGCCCAAGGAAAAATGCTCATTTTGTGTGATAACATTTTAGTTAACCCATATTCATTTCATTTAATCTCATGCAAGATTATCTTTGGGGCAGGAGATAGCAGTATTTCCCAAAATTTGTATCTAGGAGATAATCTAGCAACAGATTGAAATGCAAAACCCCTACTCCACCCACTGAGTCTTCTGAGATAGATTTTAGTAATATGCATTTTTAAGAAGCTTCTCAAATACTTACATACACAAATATTTGAAACCATCAGTCCAGATTTGTTATTTTCAAATATTCATTGGCCAAGGGACCCTTTCTTCCGATGCAATTCTGCATGGAAACTGAGATCCAGAGGAGATAAGAGTGGGGCCCTCCAAGTCATGCAGGAGCATGGGGCAGAGAGAGAGCTGCAGCCTCACTTCCTCCTGGCCCCTGGAGCTTCTCCATGGAGCTCCCCGTTCTGTAGAACAAAGTGTGAAAACTTGTCTTCTCTGTTTTTCCCTTCATCTCCTCCTTCTCCAACCTCTACTTCTCTCCTACAACCAAAAATTGCTTGTAGCTTGTTTTTAGATATCTTCTCTACCCTCCATGTTACCTGGCAAAGAAGTATAAAAACCGAATACAAATATATTGGATTGAATTGCATCTGACTCGCTGCACTACAAAATAAGGACACAAATACCCTAAGAGCTAAGTGGATGAAAAACATACATTTCACAAGATAAAATACTCAATTAACTTATTAGAAAATGTCCAGACTCATAACAACCAAACAAATGCAAATAACATGCTATTTTTTTACTTGTCAAATTGCAAAGATAGTTTGAACGATACATAGTGCAAATGGGGATACTGTAGGACCAACATTCTTGTACACTGGAAAGCTAATGAGCATAGACTTTCTGGACGTATGAGTATTTAAAAATATTTTTTTCCTTTAATGTAAAACTTTACCGTCCAGGAATCCGTTATGCAGAGACACTTTGAAAATCAGGCAAAGATTTACGTGCAGTTCTGGAACTAGGTAGTAGGTGATGGCTGTACAACAGGGAATATATTCAACACCACTGAGTCTCACACTTGAAAGTGGTTGCAGTGTAAATTTATGTTAGGTCTATGTTACCACAGTACAAAGACTTATGCACAAAATTATTTATGTCTACTTCATTATTAATGATAATGAGAGTTTAAAATGGCCGAATATTACTTCAGCCATTTCTTCAAATCCAGAATAATCTAGAAAGAAATATATTAAAATATTACCAGTAGTAGATTCTAGAAGAGTGGTAGAATTATTAACACCTTCCCTTTTTCTCTTTATACCTGAAAAGCTTTTCTAAAATTAGCACAGGTTATTTTAATGAACAGATAAAAAACTAAGTAAATAATTTCAAAAGAAAATTAACCATGGGCCATATGCCAATCTCCATTATGATGCCACTAATTAATAAAGTGGAAAGCGTTCATCTCTAATTAGAAATTATTTTTAATTAACAAAGTTGGCATTCCTGAAGACACAAACTAATAAAAGCTCATGTGTGTGTAGTGCAAGAATTGTTTAAGCACTTAGCACGTGTTAACTACAACCTTTAAGATGAACACCACTACAATTCTCATTTACATCTGGCTAAACAGAAACAGAGAGAAGCTGCGTAGTCAGCCCAAGAGAAGACGGCAGGATTTGAACTCAGATATTTTGGCTCCAGGGTTCATTATGATCTTAGTCACTACAGTATAATACCTTTTGAAAAAAATAAATTAAAAACAAAAGCTAGCAAGAAAGTATATTAATTTCCTCTGGCTGCTGTAGCAATTACCACAAAGTTAGTGGCTTACACCATGAACATGTCATCTTATAGACCTGGAGGTCACAAGTCTAAACTGGACTGCAGGACTGCATTCCTTTCCAAGACTCTAAAGGAGAATCCACTTCCTTGCCTTTTCTAGCTTGTAGAAGTTGCCCATAGTCCCTTGGCTCAAGGCCCCTTCCTCCATCTTCAAAGCCAACAGAGGAGCATCTTTTCTCCTCTCTGATCTCCACCTCTATCCTTACATTCGCTCTCTGTCTCTAACTTCTGACCCTCTTACCTGTCTCTTATGAGAATCCTGTCATTACATTAGGCCCACCTGATAATCCAGGATAATTTCTTTATCTCAAAATGTTTCATTTAATCACATCTGCAAAATCTTTTTTTTTTATCATATTAAGTAGCATAGACATAGGTTCCAGGCATTAGGACTGAAAATCTTTGGAGCCATTTACTCAGCCTACCATGAGAAGGGAGGGAGGGAGGGAGGAAATTTCTATTCCAGTTTCTATTCATGGATAATAAAACATTTTTTCATGCATCACAATTTTGTGGGTCTGGAAATTGGGGAGCACCCATCCGGATGATTCTTCTGTTTCAAGTGGTATTGACAGCGGTCACTCAGTAATAATATTCAGCAGGCAGATGAGATGGTCTGGAAGATACAAACAGGCTCATTCACGATTGCTTTTTTGGGTAATAGGAAGGCTGGGCTCCACAGGGACTGTCAACCCAAGTGCTCAGACATGATCCCTCTGGCATGGAGGTCTCAGGGTAGTCAGGCTTTTTATATGGTGGCTCAGATCTCACAGAGAGAACGGGAGACTCTGGAGGAAACCACGAGGTCCTCTGAAATCCCAGAATGGTACTTGGACTTCATTCTATTGGTCAAGCAAGTCTCTAAAGCTGGCCCAAATTCAAGTGGAGAGGAATTAGAACCCACTTTTCAACAGGAGAAATAGCAATGAGATTGAAGGCATCATTAATCACCTAGGCTCTCTAAGTATAAAATTTCAGCAAACAAGGAATACATGATGAAAGCCACCTAAACTGGAGATGCGGGGAGTATGTAGTTCTAGCACCTGTCAAATAACCAGAGAATATTCTGATGTGTTTAGATTAGTCTGGAAAATGACTTTTAAAACCCTCTGATTTTAAGAATTATAGTTTTCTTAGCTATGTTTCTTTTTAGTGCTTCTTCTACCATTCTTCAGTGTCAAAGTCTATGGAAATCACCATCAAGATGAAGTATCATCAAAACTCACTAGTTCATGTTTCCATGAGTTTTATTTATAAAGCTCTGTCCATAAAAAAGGTTTATTTAAGACATGCCCAGACAATAAAATCATGTCCTCCACCTCTTATTGGGAGACAATGACGACTATGTTAAAGCCTTTTTTTTTGCTTATCAACATGTCTGAAATATAGCCTTCTATTTCTTCTTTGTCTTAATAGAATATATAGCCTGCCTAGATTTATTTTTCCTTTCCATCATAATATTGGTCTTAATACTGATATATGGGGTATGTTTGTAAATTTCAATATATACCTTCCTTTTTTCCTAATTCATTCAAACCTTTTGATATGTGATAAGAATCAATATGGTGTGGAGTGCTGGTATCTTTATAAATATTTTCATCATTAAATTTTAAGTACATACAACAGTCAATACATCATTTTTCCCCCATTTACATTACATTTAGTTCAGCAATTTTCAACCTTTTTTATCTCATGACACACATAATCTAATTACTAAAATTCTGTGGCACATCAAAAAATATGTTTTTTGCCAATCTGACAAAAAATAGATATAATTTTGATTTACAAAAAAAAATAGTAGTAATAGTAATTACCCATCATTTTTGCTCCAAAATGATTTTTTTAAAAAATCAGGTGCTTATGCTTGTATATAAGGATTTCTGGTACCAAGAATTAACCAACGAGACACAGCCTTATTATGCGACATGACCAGTAAGATGAAATTCTGTTATGTGACCTGTATATTTATGGGTCAAGACGGCATTCACACTAGACAGCTATTGTTGTGATGGCTGTGGTCATTTTGTTATTTGACAATCTAAGGGAAAAGAGGTCAGTGCCCTTGACTAAATAGTCAGTTACTGCATGTATTAAAAATTTTTGCAGCACACCCGTTGAAAATCACTGCTTTAGTTGATAATAATGACATAGTTGATAATAACAACACTAAAAACAATGAATTTCACTTAATGCAGGTACATGTATCTGGGTGAATTCATTGATTCAATAAATATTTATTACCTTCCTCAAAGGGTAAACAGCTGGTGGGAGAAGCAAATCAGTGCTATGCTGCGGCCAGCTCCAGCTACCCTTCATTGGCTCCTGACAGCCGATGCTCTGCATCGCTTCCCAATCTCACTTCAGTTAGTAGCTTCAAATCAGCCATGGTGAGAGCCTTTATGCTGTGGAAACTGGTAAACACTACAAATCTGGGCATTTTGCTGAGCATTTACAAGTGCACCACTGTATTCCATAAACACGGCTAATGACGTGCTAAGTGTTACAGATATGCATACGATGTCATGAAGACACTAAGAAGGAGAGTGGAACCTAGTTAGGAGAGGTCCCTGAAGGCTTCCCTTTTGGGGCCAAGTTCAAATGTCACCTCCTCTGAAAGGCCTTTTTACACAACCTACCTAAGAAAGCCCTGCTCCCAGACATCCTCTATCCACACTATTCTTTTCTTTCTGAGCTGTTGTCATGTCTGATGAGGATCTTACTTCCTTTCATCTGCTTATACGTGTCTCTTACTAGAATTTTACAGTCTTACCTGTCTTGTATTTCTGACAGATAGTATTTCAGAAAATATTTTTTGAAAATCAATAGTAGAGTCTTGAAGGATGAGTAGGATTTGGCCAGGCAAAGAACTAGGAGTAGAATATTCTGAGCACAGGAACCAGGAACAGAAAAAGCACCGCAGTGAGGGAAAGACGGTGTGTACGCGAAACATGAAATCCAAAGAGGGACCAAGGTGGTGCTGAAAAATATTTAGGCCGTGTGGAGTCCCTGGGCTTCACCACGTGAGTCCCAGAGACCAACAAAGGCTCCTGTTTAAACTTCCACTCACCAAAAGGGGAGCTTGGGCATGATTAATTCCAAACAAGGATAAATTTGGTATTAAGTTAGAAAAGGAAAAAAAAAATGAACTGAAACACATCACTCCTCAAGCCCCCAACATGACTGACAAATTGAAATTGTGTTCTCAACCCTGAAAAGGATTGTTGGATCTCTCCAAAAGTAGAGTATTCAAAGTGTGAAGCGCTGCATAACAAATTGAAACAAACAATGAGTAAGGTGAAAGGGATGTGCCGGTTTTCACGATGTACATTATCAAAACCCTTCTGCAGGTAATTATGGCCCCTTGACAATAGCGCATATATTAGATGTACATAGAGAAATGTATTAAAGGTATTTTCTGTGTAAAAGAAGAAGCAGAGGATTCAGTCCCTAAGGAGATCAGCTACTTTGATAGCAGATATTGAGTGGTTACTCTGCAGAGAGCCTTCAGCCAATGCCTCTCCAATTCCCATGTTGCTCACAGTCTGTTAGTTGAGGAGATAGACTCTCCGGGGTGGGGGAAGAAAAGATAGAGGGTCCAAAACACAGAGTGATAATTCTGCTGGGTGGAAATGAGGAAGCTTCCAGGGGAAAGTAATGTTTGGGTTGGCCTTAGGAGATGAGTAGGACTTGAGTAGGCGAAGAAACAGCAAAGGGGGCACTCCAGACAGGAAGAACACCCTGATCCAAGACGGAGCGGCCTGAAATCAGCATGTACATGTATTTAAAGGCTCATGGAACAGACCCACACATACAGCCCCTTACACAACTCTGAACAGAACAGTTGCTCATGTGCTTTTACAAAACAACTTCTAATTTTACTCTGGTTTTCATAACGACAAAGTGATTCATTAGTTCCTATTACACAGAGCAATTTCAAAATGATAAACCACTGAGAATCCTTTCTTAATTATAGAAATTCAAAAAAAGGGGGGAAGCTTGAAGCAATTCTGCACTTTCTACTCAGCAAATATGTGATCACAGGAGGTTCTGACCACCCTGCACACAGCACCTACCCAGTCTTATTTGAACAAGCGTGATAATAAGAACACCTCTGCTTGATATATACAGTGGAGCCTCATATGTGTCCCATAACTTGTTTTATGGACTTATATACACCCATGCCAACTTATACCTGCCAAAGCACAATCAACTGCATTTGTTAAAAGCACAGTTCAGGTAAATCGCACTTGAAGAAAACTCAAAATGTAAAAATAACTGATTTCCAAAATTAATATATTAGGAGACAATTGTTCTACATTTATTTCATCATTGGTTTCACTTAAATTGTGAGTTTTAAAATAGAGTTTAATTTACCGAAAGCTATTTTCATACTGGAATATATTTTGTGTATAGAGCAAAGCACCCCAAGGGCTGTTTGGTGGCCAGCAACAGAGGGTGATTCTGGCTAGCTTAAGCTGAAAAGAAAATTCTTGTAAGTATATAGTTCAAGTCACCAAATAAAAAAAGAAAGCTGTAAACAGAACTCGAAAAAGTACTCCCCTCAAAAAAAATAAAGGAGCAGTTCCTGGAATCTAGATAGTAGGAACTGATAGAAAATACCACTTTTTTACTCAGTTCAAGTTTCACAATCCCAGGAAGGAAGATCTGATTGGATCAATTTGGGGCAGTTGTCCAGAGAAAACCAGACACCTTAATGTACAGTCTCATAGAGGCTACACAGATTCATGCAGAATTTATTTACGTTTCCTCAAGGGCATTGGCACTATTATCAAAGAGGGTAGAAAGGATGCTGCTAGCCAGAAGACATAGAATATTCACTCCAACTCCTAAGGATACTCTGTGTTTAGTCCTGACCCACTACGGCAATTTAATACAGAGCTTCCATTGGGCTGGGAGGTTTGTCTTTATCGCTAGATAAAGTCTTTACATGTAGATAGATTCACTGGAACAAAATGGTAGAACACAAAAAAGGAGACAGTCTTAAAATCAATGGAAAAATAAGACATATTTACTAAAAAGAAACAATGGGACCAACAGCAACAACAGGGACCAGAGGAAAATGAAATAGCTTCAAAAGTAATGAGGGAAAAAATATTCAACCGAGGATATTTTACCAAGCTAAACTATCATTCAAGAATGAAAGTAAATGGGCCCTGGCCAGGAACTCAGTTGGTCAGAGAGTCATCCTAATGTGCCGAGGGTGTGGGTTCAATCCTTGGTCAAGGCACATACAGGAATCAACCAATGAATGCACAAATCAATGTTTCTCTCTCTCTCCACCTCTCCTCTCTCTCTCTAAAATCAATCAATAAAAATTTTTTAAATAAATTTTAAAAAATGAAGATAAAATAAAAATAAATAATGTTCACACCACCAAAGAATTAGAAATGCCAGCCAGAGCCCGCCCCC
>VMDR010012672.1:0-26167 GCA_007922815.1 Macrotus californicus | reverse complement strand
AAACTCACAGCTATTAACAACTGAACCTAAAACAGAAACAAAAACAAACTAAGCAAACAACTAGAACAGGAACAGAATCACAGAAATGGAGATCACATGGAGGGTTAGCAGGGGGGTGGGTGGGGAGAGAGGAGGAAAACGTACAGGGAATAAGAAGCATAAATGGTAGGTAGAAGATAGACAGGGAGAGGTTAAGAATAGTATAGGAAATGTAGAAGCCAAAGAACTCATATATATGACCTATGGACATGAACTAAGGAGGGGGAGTGTGGGGGGAAGGGTTGTGCAGGGTGGGGGGTGGGGGGAGGAGATGGGACAATTGTAATAGCATAATCAATAAAATATATTAAAAAAAAAGTGATACTAGGCAGAATATGATAAGGAAAAGTACCTGAAAGTCATACAAAGTGACATCATCATAATTCTTTCTGAGCACTTAACAATAATCTTATAAAGTAGACACAGTTGTTTCCCTCCATTTCATAGATGAAAAAACCAAGGCTCAAAGAGGCGGAGCAACTTTCTCAAGGTTGCAGAGCTAGAGACAGAATCCCTGAGGGTGCTCTGGCTCCCTAAACCACCGCAGGTTAGGGAGCGACTGCTTCCTGCTGGTCCTGGAGGAGCTTCGGGGCAGGAGAAGAACGACCTCAGTGCTGCCTTTCGGGGGGGGGGGGGGGGGGGCGGGTACAGAGCAACCCTTTTTGGCTGGGGGCAACAGAGAGAGGTCAGGGAGAAGAAGGAAGAGAGCCTGGAGGACTTGGAGTGTGTGCTTCCTGGAGACTGTTGGCCGAGACAAGCAGGGTTTCTGAGCAGGAGAATGAACGGAGCAGCAGCTATGTTCTAAGACTGAGCCTGCAGTGAGTGACACGGGAGTGCGCGGAACCGGTAAGAGCGTCTACTGCCGTGATCCTGGCAGCGGCCGAAAGAGGAGAGAAGTGAAAGGATGTACTTGCCTACCGATTTGACTGAAAGCGGGGAGGAGGGGTCGGAGTTGCCTCCAGGCTTTTGAGCCTGATGGGTAAGAACAGAGAGGCCTGAACAGAAATGGGCACCGACTGGAGAAGCTGATTTGTAACAAAGATGCGGGATGTTTTCCAATATGACCAACACCTGATACGTTACAAATGGAAATTCGTTTAGTCTTTACAACAGTCTTTCAAGGCAGCTTGTTTTTCCCATTGTATGGGTGAGGAAACTAAGACGGAAACAGGAGAAATAACTGTCTTGGGGGCATACACTGGGTAAGTGGCAAACTATTGGAAACCAGGTCTGTTGATGAGGTAGCACGTGCTGTCCCCCTGAGGTCCCTGCCCTCAGCTGCCTCCTGTCCTGTGCTCCATGTGGCATGCAGGGCAGCGCTTCAGGACTGGAAGGGGCTCGTAAGTCGCTCAGTTGCAGTGTTGGGTGCACTATTAGACGCAGGCCTGGAGTGCAGGTGAGATGTTCACATCTGTGATGTCTGGACAGAGGAGGGGCTTATTTAAAACTAGGGGAAGGGGCCAAGTAGTTGGAAGGGAGGGAGAAGGAGAAGAAAAGGTAAACAAGGACTTTGAAGGCTGACCTGTTTTAGGAGATCAGAAGAAGAGACAGGGCGGTGAGTGAAATACGAGAATTACTAAGACAGAGCAGTATTCTGGATACAAAGCAAGGAGAAAATTCCCAAGGGGAGCGTCTCCGCAGGATTTCCACAGTCATTTACTGAATCCTAATGTATGTGCCAAGCACTTGAGAGTGTTGGTGGTGAGATCAAAGAAGAGGCCCCTAGATTTGGAAGATTGAAAATTACAGCTGATATTGACGTGAGCCTGACTCACTAAAGCTAACAATTAATACCATCTGCTAAGACAGCTCAGCTCACACCTGGGAAGCCCATGGTTCACCGGGACATGAGTGTGTGTGCTGACAATGTTAGAGTTCAGCAGGGCTCACCTGACACCTGTTCCTCTTTTTCCCCATAGCCCGTAAGGCTCCTTTGGCCCAAAAATGGCACTGCAGAGGGAAATGTAATACAGTTTGATCATTGGTTTTGGGCATTAAAAAAAAAAAGATACTGCAGAAGAACGGGTCTCCGGTTTTATTGAGAGTTTCAGAGTTTGAAACAAATTCTTTAAAAAAGATTCTTCAAAAAGATTCTTTTAAAATGGCAGAATCAGAACTAATTGTTCAGGTTGATGTTTCATAGGCTTTCTTCTCTCTCTTGATGACTTTTCTTTCAAATGCTGTACCACGGACTTGGAATTATTAAATATTTACCATAACACTCCATTAAGTCAGTGCTAATTCAAATAACTTTTTTCCCCTAGCCAACAAAATGTCTGTTTTCTCTAAGACAAACAATAGATAATCCAAAGCCTTGTAAATCAGAAACCATTTCGGAGGAGCACAGGAAGTTGAGTGTGAAGAACATTTTCTACATTTTTAGGGGAAAATAGTTAAAATTACAAAAGGAAAAAAAAGTAGTAGGCATCTGGGAGAGAACCAGAAGAATTGGGAGGAGGAAGGTAGAGCCAGGGAATCGCTGTTGGTAAAGCCAGAGCATCAACCCATAAACGTGGCAGAGCTGGCCGGGAGAGCCCGGTGCCAGAGCGACGGGACTTGGGAGGAATCAGATGACCTGATGGCTGGTCCCAATCTAGCCACCCACTCCCTGTCTTTGTGAATTCACAGAAGGCACTTCTCTAGTCCCCATGGTCCTTCTCTGTAAAATAAGGAATCCAGTCAAGAAATGTTCGACAAAAACAAAAAGCGAAATTCTCTCATTATTGTGGATACAGTCTCTTCAGCAAAATGGAGCTTGTAGTTGGCCTGCCACCTGGCCCACTTCTGCACCACCTCCCCCACAGGGGATGGACAGCAATTACGACACGAGGAGAAGGATGCAGTAGAAAGGAGGGCACATCTGCGAAACCGTTTGTAGCAATGGGCCACGTTGGTGAGCATGGCTGGTGCACCTCCTTACCGTGGAGCGTGACCTAGCTCCTTATGTTGCAGTTCTGTGTCACCCCCAGCATTCTCCCCTTCATCTGGGTATTTCCATATCATTATCTGCAGGCAGGATGGCTTTGCTAACACTCTGAGGATTTGTTAGGAATGAGCTGGTGACTTTGGCCAGATGATGATTTTTTTCCTTTGAGAAGGGAAGGATTAACTAACAGCGTTTTGTGTCCTGGGTAGGTTAGGGCATGATTAATGTGCTTTGACTCACTGCCCAGGTAAGCAGCTGATGGAGCCATAAACTTGGGATCACACTTGTATAAATGAGCTACCTCCCCGAGAGGCAGTGTGTTAGAGGCTTGAAGAGCAACTTAACTCCCTCTTAGTGCACCTGCCACATAACAAATGCTTAGGAAGCGAAAAGCCGGTGAACTCATGGAGGGCCAATTGGCAGTGTGAATGTTTTAGCCAAGCACGGTAGGCCCTGTTGGGTTGAGGAGAAGGGGGATTGGAACAAGAGTTGAGATGTCAGTGATAGAGGCTCATGTCTGCCCTTAACCTGCCTGGGCCTCTTGCCTGACTCATCTGTAAAACGGTGCTGCTGGATGAGATTGGCCAACGGGATCAGGCGGGTTGCACACGCTCCACTGTACCCTGCTGAAATGTATTGATACTGTGCTGCTGCCTGGTTTGGGGTTTCCGGTCAGTGTCTCATTTCTCCCCCAGCCCAGCCAAAAGTGTGTGGCAGATCGTGGTGAAATTGCTCTTGTCCCCCTCTCGCAAAACCCCTCTGGATGACTTCTGAAATACTATGATCAGGAATGTATCGTGAGTCCTCTGTGGTAGCGGTTTATAAGAGGGTTTTTGTGCAAGGAATCTGTTCGGAAGCCAAGGGAAAGCTATGGGCCTTCTCATCAGACACATTCACTTAAGGTTTCAGGGAGTTCCTGGACTCTGAAGGCTCTTAGGCTAAGAACCCATGCCTTAGGGAAATTCCATGATTCCATTTACAAGCTGGCATAGGACGGCTGCTCTCCCCAGGAAATGCTAGGAACTGGATGTGAAGGCACGTGAGGAACAAACAGCCTGAACCTGACTTGGGAATTAGGGTGTCCAAGCTGTCTGTGAGCCCTGGGTACTCCGACTTCCTTCTTGAGACAGATGGGTCACTTCCTGGATGGCAGCTGTGTCCTGTGATGGGTCCTGTGCATCATAGACTTACCCTGCACCGTTGGCTAAGGTGGAAAATATCTTGAGCTTTCGTTTTCCAACATAAAGTGGGAATATGATATCTTCAAGCTGATCTCTTTGTAATGCAGTGAGTCAAGTTGTATGGCATCCTCTGAGTTTCTCTGACAGGGACACTGGCTAAATTTAAAAGTTCTCAGTTTGAGCTAGTCAAGTAACTGTTCCTGCCAGGGTTCATCTCGTAGAGATCACAGGTTCAAAAATCAATAGTATATTATCTTCCTTTTCACTTACCCCTTTACATTTTTCATCCCCTTAGAAGATCTTTCTGGGGATGACCTGTTAGCAGTGTACTGCATCTGTTGGACACTCCCATCATTGTGTTGGTTTGACTTTGCTGGGGATAGAGCATCCCTCTCCCAGAGGTGGCAGGGCCAGGCCCTCCAGCCAAGTTTATTTCCCCTTGGTCTTGAGTGTAGCGGCTGAACTGATGGTGGAAATAAACAAGCACCCTTCTTTGAGTTCTTTGGAAATATAAAAGGAGATGGAAGTGGAAACAGGATTCTGCTTCTATTTTGGATACAACAGCTATTCTTCTGTCTCCTGGAAATAAGTTTAAAAAAGACTCAAAAGCATCAGACTTGACTTTCTTCAGCCCTTTAGCCTATTGCCTCTCCCCATTTCCCATGGGCTCTAGGTTCAACCATTAAGCACTGTGATTACTTCTGGTTTGGCACAATTAGTACAAGCAGGCTGATCCTTTTGAAGAAGTCACTGACATTTTATTATGGTCTGCTCAGAATTTAAGTTTTCAACCTT
Organism: Macrotus californicus; assembly: GCA_007922815.1. Taxonomy (NCBI): domain Eukaryota; kingdom Metazoa; phylum Chordata; class Mammalia; order Chiroptera; family Phyllostomidae; genus Macrotus; species Macrotus californicus. The sequence continues at coordinate 21,226 of VMDR010012672.1, read as the reverse complement.
AAATTTCAGAAAAAAATAACTTGCTATGTTTTCCATTAAAATTTTTACTAGTGAGTTTTCTAGCCAATACAAAAGTAGATAACGTAGTAAAATAAAACCATGTACATGACCCCCCCCCCAGCTTCCTTGGGGCCCAGTGTGTGGCCATCTTGTTTCGTCTGCATCCCTGCCCCTTCCGCTTCGTCCTTGAACTCTAGACGGTGTTTCAAATGAAGCAAATCCAGAAGTACCATTTCGCCTGTGGATACTTCATTATGTCTCCCTTAAAGATACAAGAACTCTTTATAAACTTAACCCCAACACCAACACCTTAAAAAATGAACAGTTCCATACTATCAAATACCAGTATTCACTATTCCCCAGTCGCCTCATAATTTACTTCTGTAGTTCATCTGAATTCAGATTCAAATAAGGCCTATACACTGAGGTTAGCTGACACATCTCAAGTTTTTCTGACCTCAGAGGTTTTCCTCCTTTCTGTCTTTTCTTGCCATTTTTGTCATCGTTGTTGAAGAAGCTGGATCACGCGTCTCTTAGACTTTCCTGTGATCTGGGTTTTGCTGATAATGTTTTTTTTTTTAAGGGAAAAAGACTAGTGCAAGTATTTTTTAAAAAGATGTTTTTTCAGTCTGTAAATGTTTCACTTTGTGCTACAGACAATGTGGCTATGGAGTTTAAATTTTAATCAGGAAGGAAAACTGAAGTATCAGGTGACGTCTCTATATTTTTATTCCTGCTTTCTCTTCGTTGGAAGACACCTTGGCAGATTCTGTGCAGAGGTGTCACTTACCCACCGCTGAAATGAACCGGGCGGGAACATGCCAGCCATTCTTCATCCACGCCAGCTATTTTGGGCAGAGAATTACAAGAGCAGTTTTCCCTGTTGACCCGCAGTGGCAAACTGGGGCAACTGGATGTACGCCTGAGACCCTTTGGTCTGCACGCTCCTTCTGCCCTGTTTGTGGTGATGAACAATCTCCTGAGGACGGTTCGTTCCAGTGGAAATATGATCATAGAATTATCTGGTTTGGAAAAGACTTCCTGAGGTCACGTGGCCCCACATGGGATGCCAGCATCAATTCTCTTGGAACGAAGCTGCTTATTAACAACTCCCGTATCCTATATACACACCCTGTGCTTTCTAAGTCTGTTTCCTCTTGTCCTTCAGTGAGATGGGTTATTAAGGGGCATTCCTTTCTGCTGTGGAGGTGTATGCCTCTCCACAGACATGTCTGTGCAGATCTTTAAGATTCATTTCGATTCTTCCCTGCTTGCTTTCTGCAGAGACCCCATTCAACAATCTGATAAAGACTTTCATGAAAAGTAAGAGGTTTAACGCGTACATTTTGACACATAATGGGATTATCACAGGCCATATTTTTTAGCCGCAGTGTGTGTGATGGCTAATCTTACGCATCAGTTTGGCTGGGCCAGTTGGTACACAGATATTTGGTCAGATGTTATTCTGTGTGTTTTTGTGGCAGAGCTGTTAGGTAAGATTAATATTTAAATTGATGGGCTTTGAGGAAAGCAGGTTGCCCTCTGTAATTGTGGGTGGGCCTGGCCCAGTCCATTGAATGCTGATGGAACAAAAAGGTTGATTCCCCTGAGCAAGGAGGAATTCTCCAGGAGGCCTTTGGGCTGAACCTGCAGCGCCAGCTCTGATTCTGCCATCTGCTGGGCCACCCTGCAGATTTTGGACTCTCCAATATCCATAATCACACAAGTTAATTTCTCATAATAATTTTCTTTCTATGTACACCAATTATTGGTTCCGTTTCTCTGGAGAACCCCCAACAAATAGTGTGAACAAAAACAAGTATATGGCCCAGATTCATCTGACTGGCTGTTTCTGAAGTGGAGTTTTATTTTAAAGACATTGAGAGATCATTGGAGAGGCCGTCAGGAAAGAGATTCTGGCTATAACTCTTCTAGCAAACTGCCTGTCAGTCTCTGACCTGGTCGCTCTCCCTCGCTGAGCCTCAGTTTCCTGTCTGTTGAAAGAGTTTGAGATAAGGGATACCCAAGTTGATTCCATGAAATACATACGTTGAGCATTTGAACATGCAGAGGAAGTATATAAAGATAATTCTTCTGAGGCCTGCCTGGTGCTAGGTAAAGAAGAAAGCTGAGGGAATATACAGGTAGTGGTGGTGCTCTGATGGGGGGGGGGGGGGGGGGGGGGGGGGGGGGGGGGGGGGGAGGGGCATGAGATGGGAATGGGGAACACAAGGATTCTCTGTGCATCAGGTAGAACATCCTAGTCAGTTAAGTGTAAAATATGGATGAGTAAATGCCTACATGAAAACCTTCAGGGGTGTCCAACCTTTTGGCCTCTCTGTGCCATACTGGAAGAAGAAGAGTTGTCTTGGGCCACACATTAAATACATTGCAAGACGTTATCACAAAAAAAAATCTCATGATGTTTTAAGTAAATTTACAGTTTTGTGTTGGGCCACATTCACAGCTGTTCAGGCCTGTGTGCAGGCCGCAGGCTGGACACCCCGCTAGCCTTTGTGCCTTCTCGCCTGAGGGCAGGTGGTCTAACTGGCGTGGTTCTCAGACTCTGTCCCTGCATTGCAACAAGTCCTACTTTGTGCAGGAGGAGTGAGGGGTGGTGGCGAAGGCTTGCCTGGCAGCTGTGACAAGCCAAGGCCCTGTGGCCACACTGAGGGGCCCCAGCCCAACCAACAGACAGGAAATGCCTCATCCCAAGGACATTGAGCTATTCTTGATCACTGAGATTGGAAGGCATCTCAGACTAGCTCTGGCCAATGGGGTCGTAAGATTATTGCTCAGTCGCCTTCCTTTTGATCCTTTGTCTTTTTTCCTCTTGGGCTTTCCTCCCCAGGTGAAAACACAGTAACTGCCAGGAGGAGACTACATCATTTTAGCGTCTCCTGTCTAGTGAGTGGTTATTCCTTAGCTGCAGGAATCTTTTTGCTTTCTCTGTCTGAAATTCATGTTCACCTCATGCAGCTGTCTGCCACTTGAGAGGCTGGCATTTTGGGTTGGACAATCTGGATGCAGGACTGAGGAAGTCAGCTGTCTCCTAGGATGCAGACACCTTCTTGCACCTGGACACATCCCCTGCAAATAGGTGAGGTGGGTTTCTTTGCCCTCAGGGTTCTTTCTGATCAGAGTGAGGAGGGAGGACTCTGATGGTCTTATTCCCTGAGAGGCAGGTTGACTACCCATTTAGGGCTGAAGACTGACAAATGATTAACCCCCTGGAATCCCTGGTTAGCCCCTGGTTGTGGTCATGAGTTCAGCCTTTGGAACCATAGACTGAAATTGTTTTCCAGTCGTCTACCCAGTGGGGCGGCCCGGCCTGGCCTCCGCTATAGAAACCCTCCCTTGGGAGAGTGTGGTGCACAGGGGGCGTGGGAAGTAAGCAGGGCAGCCTGGGCCTGAGGCAGCGGGGGCAGGGAGGTGAGGCGGGACCAGCAAGAGGACAGGGGGACAGGAAAGGAGCTGTAGCCCGAGGAGGCGGAGAGGGAGCTGCTCCAGGCCAGCCGCCTGACCGCTTCCTTCCCCTGACATGAAAGCCCCACCACAGACCTGGCTCAAGGCCACCTGGCAATGGCCTTGGCAAATGACTCCCCCGCACCTCCGGGGCTGGAGGGGAAGGGGTAGGGGGTGGGTGGGAGATGTTTTCACTTAGGGCCCCAGCTCCCTCCTCTCACAGTTCCTCTGGCAGGCCTGCCAGGTGGTCGCTCCTGTCCTTCCCCTTGTGACAACATGCCCTGCCTCTTCCGCCCTCGGGAGCCAGAGGAATAGGAAATGGGATGGCAGGGAGCCCAGAAATGCAGGTTTGAGCCCTCACTCTATCTGGGAACTATGTCACCTGGAGCTCACCTTGCTGAACCTCAGGATTCTTCACATGGAAACCAGGGTGGGTGACCCTTACTGAATTATTGGAGGCGAATGAGTGCTCAAGTGCTGTGTCACCTGCCTTGGTTGATCCAGTGGGTGACTGGCCACAGCAGCGCCCAAGCCGGAAGGTAGTGTGACAGTGTGGGATCCTGTACCACCAAGAAACCCAGTCAGTGGTTTCTCTTTTATGAAGGTGGGGGAGAGGTGTGCGCTTCTCTGCCCCAACCCCTTCGCAGGAAGTGAGATCAAATCCATAAAGTGATGGGGGTCTCTTGCTGTTGGGAAGGCCCAGATTTTTCAGGGAACCTTAGGGAGGCCATTGAGAGAATGTGCCACCAAACTCAGATTACATTCCAATACCTGCTCTGCTGCTGTCTTCACTTCCTCTTCCCCCACCTCATTCCCTCCCTCTTCCTTCTTTCCATCATACCTTCTCACATTTACTTCCACTCTGTAGCAGTGTCTGCAGATTGATCTGATTAGTCTTTCCAGTGGGGTCGAGTTTGTCTAGAAGGCACTTGAGCATTTTCCTAGTGGCTTTACAGGGTAATAAATGGTATTATTTTTTAGTTGGGGGCTATGGGGTGGAAAGAAGGGGCCTGAAAATATTGCGAGTTCTAAAAACTAGGATTTGATCCCACCCCAAAATGACCTGCCTCCAAGAGCAAGGTCTGGCGGTGGAGGTGGTGGTGGGTGTCTAGGGAACTAACAGTGTGCTGCTGAGTAAGTGCCAGCTGAGTGAGCAAGCTGCTGCTGACAATGGTGCCTCCCTGGATGAACTGACCTGCCTGTCATATGACAAACTAGAAGAGGACCCAGATACACTGAGACTCAACCTCCTCCCTGAACAGACCCCAGAGGGGAAAGACTCAAAGTCACACAGCACAGCAGTTGTGCTGGCCGAAAACCAGGGCCATTGTCCATTGCGGCGGATTCAGAGATTGATGCAGAATGCATCTTGTCTACCTGACTCCTCCCACCATTACCTCTGTTGTTTTTTCCCTTCCACTTCTATTCCTTCTGACTGGGGAGGAGAGCTAGCTCCCTTACAGAGGGTGAAAAGAGAGTTGAACCATCCACCTCACGAAGCTGTAGACGTAGACTTTCTGTGTGCAGGATGGGTTATCAACATCTCCAAACCATATGGAACTGAACTCATTCTCCTTCACCCCAGCTCCCCGAGAAGCTAGCCTCTGCCCAGCTCTTGTGTCCACAAGGCAGGTTACTCATTAATAGAGTCTTAGCAGCCAGGACAGAGGAAGCGCTGCTTGTACTGGCCAAAGGCCATTCTTGGTGAATATAGCTGTGACCCTCCATTTAGGAGGTATGTGTGTGTGCGTGTAATTTCTTAAATCAAGAGGTTGGCTTAAGTTTCATAACTACCGACTACTGTGTCTCCACTACCCGCCAGCTGCTTTTCCAACAGTCTTACGTGGTAGGCGGCAGCATGCTCGTTTGCATGGATGCAGCCTCTGAGGCTCAGCAAGGCTAAGCTACTTGAGCAGAGTAAAGTAGCTGACTGAGAGCAGAGGATTGAAGCAAGTCAGCCTAGCCCCAAGGCTATCACAGGGCCCTGCCGCCCACTCATTATCCAACCCTGGCCTTGCTTAAGAAAACATGTTGCTAGTCTTTATTTTGAGAATGAATGAGAAAGGAGTTGGAACAAAATGTGCTTAGATATCTGTTGACTGGCAGGCACAGTGTGAGATAACGTTTCTGAAATGAGGTCATCTAAGCCGAGGTAATCACCTCCCGTCCCTGTCTTCCTTTTTGTTGCTTCTGGAGTAATTATAGGTTTCCCTTTAATCTGTTTTGTCAGGTTAAAAACCAAGTTGGCTGATTAAAACTACATCTTTATTGAAGAATACCTAAGTGTTCACCAAAAGGGAAAGCTGTCCCGGACAGCACACCAGCTTCTGGGCGGGAATGTGGGCGCTGGGGCTGGAGCACAGGGGTCTGTCTGGGTCTGTGCTCTGCCACTTAAGATCGGATGACCTTGATCTACGCACGAAACTTCTGTGCCTATTTCCTCATCTCTGAAATTGAAAAAAAAATGCCCTGCCTCTTTGGGGTATTGTTGAGATGAAATGATACGCAGCTCCTAGAAGTGACCAAGGGATGCTTGATTAACATTTTAATCATCTTCTGGTTTTCCTCTCTGAATCTGTGTACACATGGAAAATACATATGCTAGTGTGCATATCCTAATAAACTCAGTGAGACTAATTTTAAACCAACCAGTTTCCATCTCACAATGCATGGTGACTGCCTTTCCTTACTTCTAAGTAGCCTTGTTTGTTACCCGAGAGCTGCCCAGACCCCGAAGATGTGACGGTGTGAATGGACCTGAGTCTGCACTGTGGGGCATGCAGATTTCCAGGCTCGCACGGAGGTACTGCATTTCAGAGCAGATCTGGGGAGAAGTTGTACAATGAATGGTGTCTCTCTGGTGACAGGAGCTTCTGCCTCTTTTCGGAGCAAACCTGACCCTGCCTTTCCTGGTGTGAATGAGGCCATAGACAGGCCCCCTTTGGGAGCCCAGACCCTCCTCAATCCCGAGCGTGGCAGCACTGTGAGCTTTAATGTGCCCGCCCTAAGTGGGAGACTCAGATTCTTTCTTTCTTCCTCCTGCCCCTTTAAATCCTGAAAAACCATGTTTCTTTATTTAGTATCTCTGGTATGAATTATGTCTCAGTTCCCAAGAAAGCAGAAGTCAGAAAGTCCTCTTACTCTGTTTCTGCATCTGAAGTACTTTCTAAGAAGGTGCTCTGCCCTTCTCCAATGGGCTTCGAGCTGAACCTTAAGATCCCCCGTTTCCCAGGGTGGGCCCCGAAACCCTGCCTTGCAGGATAGAGAGAGGCAGTCGCTTCAGCATCATTCCGGGCACCATACCTGCCATTTTAGTTGCGTGAGTTTCCGGGGAGACACTTATTTGATTCCTTTCCTGATGTAAAATTCTTCTCGCTGGCCTTCGATCGGCAGAAACCATTGGTTAGGTCAGCTTTAACTTTCCCCCCTCCCCTCTGCTGCTTTTAGGCACTAGCCAACCAACAGGTCTTGAAACATGTTTGAGCCCTGGCTGATGTGGCTCAGTGGATTGAGCGCTGGCCTGTGAAGCAGACGGTCGCCAGTTCAATTCCCAGTCAGGACACATGCCTGGGTGGCAGGCCAGGTCCCCAGTGTGAGGTGCACGAGAGGCAACCACACATTGATGTTTATCTCCCTCTCTTTTTCTCTCCCTTCCCCTCTCTAAAATAAATAACATCTAAAAAAACAAAAAAACATGTTTGGAAACCCCACTCTTCTCTCTCTGCCCCTCACCCCCAGGTATATCATAAATGCAAACCGAAGGGATGCACTTGTGTGTTGCTCCACGAGGCAAGAGCGTGATGGGTAGAAGTGGTTTGGGGGTAATAGTCCTCTGTGGGATAGACCTTGTTAAAGGTTTATGACTTTAATGGGACTTTCTAGAGCCTAATCCTGAGTGTTTGAAGCCTGGCCTTTTAAACAGAAGGTATTCTAAAGGAACTCAGCTGCATTCCAGGACACTGTTGACTGGCCATTTTCCTATACTGTTGAAGAGAGGGGCTTGAGTTTTCCCTCTGACCTAGGGAGAAGGGCATCTCTGAGAAAGAATATAAAATGCTCTCTAGGGCAATAAGTCGGCCAAAATTAGGGTGGTGCCGGTGTGTCTTTGAGGTGTGCTGGAATGGTATCAGGACTTAAAGAGAAAAAGAATGTGTGTATTCCTCATTAAAATTAGAAGTCACATGGCTATTCCACACTTGTAAAACTCAGGAGGATCCATTCCTCTCCACAATATTTTCCAAAGTGCTCTTTAACATTTCCCTCTGACATGGCACCTGTGAGGAGAGATGAGGACCATTGTCCGCCTTGCACCGAGGAAGACGCTGGGACAGTGAGACTTTCATGGCCTTTCCTGGCCCAGCCAGCATGGCTCTTGCTCTCCGCTTTAGTCTCTGGAGAGCCAGGGCTGCCTCGGGGAGGTCCTCAGTGGAGGCCGGAAAAGCTCCCAGCCAAGGAGGGAGCATCTTGCTTAGCCATGTTCTTGTAAGTTCTCTTTGAGGGCTGCTGAGCCAGAGAGCTGGACACTTCTGAGTCTTAATCCAAGATCCTTGACCTATAAACTGCTTCGCTGCCATGAGCCAAGCTGTAGGAGTGATGGATGGCAGACGTGAATTATTTTTGGCTCCATGGCTCAGCTCAGTCTTGGCAGGGGGCCCTTTACATTTGAAATGTAAACCTGACGTCTACAAAAGATTTAGGAATCTGAGGTCATTTTCTCCCTACAGTTCCCAGGTTAGCCTGTCCTGTAGAGGGGTCACCGATGACGCCAGGTGCGTGCTTTGTTAAGGGCTCTCGACAACTAAAGCCTGAGTTTTATAAGGCGAACTACGTAATGGCATGGCTTCTAATAGAGAGGGTCCCTGCATCCATTCCGTCCACCTCCCACAGACCTAGGAAAGCTTGATCCCCACAAAGCCAGGTTCGTGCTGCTGCTGGTGGCATGGTCTTAGACCAGCAGTTCGTATGCCAGTGCCTCTGTTATTCTTGTGTCTTGAATGTGCTTTTTCTCTGACTCCTTAGAGTCTCACTCGTCATTAGCTAGAATCCTCACAAGATTGCTCTGGACTTGGGGGTGGCAAGGCTCCACCTCCAACCCCAGCTTTACTGAGGTGTAATTGATAGATACAAAGAGTGTGTGCTTAAAGGCAAGCTGTAATAAAGGTAAGGAGCGTGTGGAACTTTGAGGCAGCAAAAGTGGTTTGAACCCCACTGTCCTGCTTACTCGTTAGCCTTAGGCTAGTGGGTCTTCTTTTTCAGCATCATTTTCTCAGCTATAAAGTGGGGATACCATTGTTACCCCTTGGTTAAAGCTACAAAGCCATGTTAATAGAATCATTCACTAAACAGATGGAAACAGATCAATGTGTGGTCCAGTGAGAGTTGGCCTGTGGCCTCAGGTTGAGTTGCCACGGTTCCTCTGGCACCCAGACCAGCCTCCTTTGCGCTCAGAAGTGTTAACCTTAAAACGTGAGGGGGAGCAGAGATTTGCCACCTGAAGCTTGGAACTCTGCATTTTACTGGACTATGCCACTGGAATTCAGAGGTAGAGACGGTGAGAGAATAAGGCCATACTGACATGACCTGTATCTGTGTGTTTTGTCTTGAGCAGGGATTCCCGGACCTCACTTGTCCTCTTCCTCCCGGATGGAACAAGAAGACAAACAGGGTGTGTGTGAAGCCCTGGACTCAGAAGACACAGGGATGGGCTCCGATTTTGAGAACTCCGAGGACAGGGAAGGGGACCCAGAAGAGAGAGAAATGGGTTCTCACCCACAGGATGCGGACAAGAGAGGCAGCCACCCAGAGCAGGAAATGGGCCCCAACCTACAGGATGAAGCTCCAGGAGAGAACTCCGAGGAGCGGGAACTAGTGTCTGACATCTGCACAGGTGAGGAGACGGCTGGAGCTTCCAGGGGAGTTTCCCACTTACTTATTTCTCGCTCCTCCACAGTTATCACCAGGGGCAGCATCCTTGTGAGGGAGCTCTCCAGAGGAGACCATTAAGCTGAACCTGTACCATCCTAAGCCTGAGAAACATCCTTTTCTTCAGTCCAGTGTGAGGTGGGCTGTTCTGGTGAACGGGTGAAGAGGGCGCTCCCTGGCGCAGCACTTAACACTATACAGAACACTGCCATAGATCAGTACTTGGAACAACACAGGAGGGAGCACAGATGGTATTAGAACCTACCACCTCGGGCTGTTGGGAGAGTTAGGCAAACTGCTGTACATAAAGGCTTATGAAGCGCAGTACCGAGCAAAGTATTCCGATATTTACAGTTATTGTTATCATCTTGTTTGCAGATAAGTAAACTCGGTGGTGACAGACCTGCCCGGGTTCATGTGGCTAATTCTGAGTGCCCAACGGCTCTTGCTATTCCTGACCTGGAAACAGTGCATGCTGGGAGCCCATGCGTATTCAGTTCTGGCCTCGGGCTTTCCTTACTTTATCCTGCTCTGTGCATGACTCAGGGACAGAAATGAGCTGAAACACCTTATGGCCTGGACTGTGAAATTACATTCTTCACCCTGTAACTCACCCTGGGCCCCAGCAGTGCACAAAGGCATGTGCTTTTTCATTTCCAGTGACTTTCTGGAAGGCCCTCTGCTTGGGCATAAGCAGCCAGAGATAGGTGTGTGTGCTTGATCAGCCTCTTAAGCTGGGCTTACCAGCTCTAGGCCCTGTGCTCACTTCCCCTGTCCCCCTACACCTTCCCTGCTCCTCTTAACATAGTAAGCCCTTAAGTTGGGGCTGTGTTTGGCGTATTGTTCCACCCTAAGCTGTTCCAGAATGACCAATCACAGATTTAAAAATCAGTCCAGGGGCTGCTTAAGCCTGGATAGGCCAGGTGGTCTTTTCTTGTAGTTGACTTGGAGTGATCTTATCTTTTGAGGCCAGGCCCCTGTAAGGCATGAGTCACTCTTACAGTGAGCAAAGCTCTTCCGAGACCCCACCTGGCCCAGACTCCACCACTTCAAGCAGACTGTTAAGCCTTCACTTGGCTCTGATGCGTGAAGCCTTGGGGACAATGGGTGGGGCCCAGGCCCAGAGGCAGCTACCAAGAACTGGTGAGCCCAGGGAGCAGGTGCTTGACCTTTGCCCAGGTTTCAGAGCATGCTCTCCTTTAAGCTTTTCTTCCCCAGGAGGTACGAGGAGGAATCTCAGGGATCTTGGAGAGTGAGGTCGAGAGTAACCTCCGGGAAGGGACTAGGAGGGGATTAATTACATCATGGCCCGCACTCCTCTCAGGTTTACTTTTTGACCTCCAGGTATAGTCACCCCCATTGTCACCTTTTCTGTTGCAGAGGGACTGCTGAGTGAGGAAGAAGGGGTTGCTCTCTGCGAAGAAGAGAATGACCAGTCCGGTGTAGCTGAGGTGCCTATGTTCCCAGGACTGTCTGTGTCCGAGAGCGTACCCCGGAGTCCCCGGGAAGAGGAGGAAGAGAGCGCCTGCGAGAACCAGCTGGAGGAGGAAGAGCAGCAGCCACCCCCGCCCGTGCTTCCCTGGAGGCGGCATCTCTCCCTGGGGAGTAGGCACCGAGGCGACAAGCCGGCCCACCGCCGCTTCCGCCGCCTCCACCACCCCATGGCAATGGACCTCGGGGAGCTGGACAGCCTGATGGCCAGCATCATGGATGCGCCCACCATCTGCCCGGACTGTGGGGAGAGCTTCAGCCCAGGTGCCGCCTTCCTGCAGCACCAGCGCATCCACCGCCTGGCAGAGGCGGCCGCAGCAGCCAGCCTGGAACCCTTCGGCCTGGCAGGGGAGTGCGGCGCAGTGGTGGGCGTGGCCGGGAGCTTCGGGGCGGGGCCTGCGCTGGCCCGACCCCCGCGCGAGAAGCCGTTCCGCTGCGGAGAGTGCGGGAAGGGCTTCAGCCGCAACACCTACCTGACCAACCACTTGCGCCTGCACACTGGCGAGCGGCCTAACCTGTGTTCCGACTGTGGCAAGAGCTTCAGTTGGCGTGCGGACCTGCTCAAGCACCGGCGGCTGCACACGGGCGAGAAACCCTACCCGTGCCCCGAGTGCGGCGAGGCCTTCAGCCTCAGCTCACACCTGCTGAGCCACCGGCGCGCGCACGCGGCGGCCAGCGGTGCGGGACCCGCTGCGCTGCGGCCGTTCGCCTGCGGCGAGTGCGGCAAGGGCTTCGTGCGCCGCTCGCACCTGGCCAACCACCAGCGCATCCACACCGGCGAGAAGCCGCACGGCTGCGGCGAGTGTGGCAAGCGCTTTAGCTGGCGCTCGGACCTGGTGAAGCACCAGCGCGTGCACACGGGCGAGAAGCCCTACATGTGCTCTGAGTGCGGCGAGACCTTCAGCGTCAGCTCGCACCTCTTCACGCACAAGCGCACGCACTCGGGCGAGCGGCCCTACGTGTGCCGGGAGTGCGGCAAGGGCTTCGGCCGCAACTCGCACCTGGTCAACCACCTGCGTGTGCACACTGGCGAGAAGCCCTTTCGCTGCGGTCAGTGCGAGAAGCGCTTCAGCGACTTCTCCACGCTCACGCAGCACCAGCGCACGCACACGGGCGAGAAACCCTACACGTGCATCGAGTGCGGCAAGAGCTTCATCCAGAGCTCGCACCTGATCCGCCACCGCCGCATCCACACCGGGAACAAGCCGCACAAGTGCGCGGGCTGTGGCAAGGGCTTCCGCTACAAAACACATCTCGCGCAGCACCAGAAGCTGCACCTGTGCTAGGGCTGGAGCTGAGAGAGGCAGCCCTTCTGGGAGGATATGGGGCCCAGATGTCCTGGGGACAGACCCTATAGAAAGAAATGGGAAGGGGCGGGACAATCTGGGAGTGACTGAGGACCTTTTGGTGTTAGGGGGTCCTGAAAGGGAGGGTTGATTAAGAGGTGTTCTTTGGGGTGTCATATTTTTGCCTGCCTCCTCCCCAACGAAGAAATGTCTGGTATATGTGCTCGAGCGTGCTGACTTCTCAAATACGCTGTAGGAGCAGAGTGGGCACTTTGATGAGGACCTTGAGGAAGGGGAGTTGGGCGGTAGGGGAGGAAACAGGATGGCAGGAGTAGAGTAGGTTGGGCTGCGGTGGCCTGTGGGAATCAGGGGAGGGGGCGTGGTTGGAGTGAGGGTTACAGGGTAAAATGAAAAGCCAGTGTGGATAATTCTATCCTGGTCCCACCAGGTGTTCAGCCACCATTTGCCCTGTCTCCCCACCCCCAACATCAGCTATAGTCCCACAAAACGTAGAGGGACCTGGCCAGTCCTGTAAGGGAGGGTATTGTATGCTCTTCATTTCTCTGAGCCACAGTTAGCTGCTATTTTGAGGCATCCAGGGGAAACTGGGCAGAAAAGCTACGCACCCTCATTTCAAAGGTAAAACTCTTAGAAATTCATTCATAACTGGTTGTCAGGTCTAGGATGCCCTGAGCCCACCCCTGGTTCGTTGCTACTTCCTTTGAAATGTCCTAGCTTCGTGCTGGGTCAAGGAGGTCCGCGGGGATGAGCAGACCCTGGACCTGTGTCAGGTGTGTGCCTGGCTCTGTGTTTCCTTCAGGTCTCACTTGTGATCTTTTATGTGCAGGGAAATGGAACAATCCCAGCTCTGTGTGACTTTCCCTTTCCCAGGTCAGCTGGATGCTCATTTCAAGTGAACCTCAGACCATCAACAGTTGACCCAGTGACCTGCTACAAAGGTCAGCTAGCTCAAGACTTTTGTTGGCCTTATGTGAGAAACACAGGAAAGTGGAAGTTCATGTGCTGGGGTACAAGTCTCCTTTGTCTCATTTGCCTTTGTGTTGTGTCTTGTACCCCTCCTCTTCCATAGCGATGGGGGAGGTCATGGGAACCCCACCTCCACCCCTATTAATTTGGGCTCTGATCTGAGTAGAAAGTTGTTTTTCCTACACAAGGAGGCACAGTAGAAAGCTCCAGGCTTTATGCAAGGAGGGCACAAGCAGGGAGAGGTGTAAATGCAAAATTGCCAAATAGCACAAGCAATGAATGTTTTCTGGTTCTGGAAATGCCAAACTAGCACTTTTATATGTGTAAAGTGCTTTATGCTTTTTAACGATTGTTAGTTGTTTCTCACATCTTTGTGAGGTAGATCAGTATTATGACCCTTGTCTTAGGGAAGACCTAGGGACAGGAGTGCTGAATGCTGTTCTGAGGAGAGGCTGCGATGGCATGGTCTGACCTTTTGTGCTCTCCAGCTCAGCTGCTAGGAAGACTTACCTGTTGTGATTTATATAATAAACAGAGGACACTGAGAATTCATAATGCTTGATGGGAAATTTAAGGCTAGTCTAGAAGGGCCAAAGATGTCCTTGTTGGCAAAGCTGGTCTTTGTCACATGATTAGGGTGTCCTAGGTATGTTACATTTCTATTAGGGGGCTGTAGTTAGATGACTCTTGTGTAGATTTCAGTTACCTGTGCTGAAATCTCTCACCTGGGCTAGCCTTTAGAAGTTAGAGTTGTGGAAAGCAGCCTATTTTATTCACTAGTGATTGTTACCCTGTGCTTTTTCATGGAAGCATCTTCACAAACTGTTTGACAGACACACGTGAAGGGAAAAAAAGACAGCTACAAGATTGTTTTTACAATTCAGCAAATTTTATGGGGATGCCTGTAATTTATACTTGATCAGTTGTAGTCTAGCAAAGGACCTCTTTGGGGACTGTAGGAAAGCATGTTTTTGTCACTATAAAAACACTTTAAAAATCCTGAAAATTATGGGCTTGTATAATGCTTGTTAATCTTGCCCTCATAATCAGACTATTGTCACTCAGAAATGCAAATAGATTTTCAAAATATAGGTAGTTTTGGAAGACATTAATTTTTTTTAATTTTCTTTTAGTTGAGAGGAATATGAGCAAAGCAAGTATCCATTATTTATTCTGAATTTTATAGTCTGAATACGAAATGTATGAGACTCACCTGAAAATAATATAGCCCTTTTGTAGGTAATCTTATTCCTTTGTTGTTGTTGTTTTTCCATGCACATCTACCTCTTCCAGCTGTTTTAAGTTCTCTCAAGTCTGTGCCTATGAAATGTCATTGAACTTTTGATTCTTCATGGGTTCACCGTCCACTTGATGGATTAGTTGGCCTTTTGCCGCCGTACTTCTGCTATTGCACAGTCTCATCTGCATCAAATACATTACATATTAGAGCTTTTGAGAAAGGGTTCAACAGGGAGAGGAGACTGAAGTAATGGAAAGTAATTTAGAGGCAGTGGAAGTCTTTGGAGTTCATTGACCTCTCTGGTTCTTCCTGTTACGGTAGATCAGAGTCATCTTCTACTTCAGTATCCCCGCCGTGAGCAAACCCCTTCTTGGAAGGAAACAGACCAACCATCCACACCCGCTCTTATGGTGCGTCTAAAATGTGATTCCATTTCTCTTACAATTCTTCAGGGAACATATCTGCGTTTCTTGTATTTAGTTTTAGGATAATATTTCTCAAGCAAACCCTGTTAACTGTGGTTCACCCTTACACGTGTTCATCTGAAGACTCCTACCAACTCATTAATGCAGGTGGAGACAAGTGTATCATTTGTTTCCTGGGAGTTTGGTCAAGTGCAGGCTGCCCTTTCCTGAGCAAAATCTGGAGCAGATTAAATAGGTTAAGTGGCTTGCTTAAATCCTGAGCTCCCCGTGGGAGGGAGAAGATGACAAGTTAACCCCTTGAGCCATGTGGTCTCTTCAAGATCAAGAGGCTGTATATATGTGAAAAGTACAAATTAGGGACCTGTGTTCATAGACAATCTGAACTGTGTTTCTGAAGTTTGTGCACACTTTCCTTCACTGTAATGTTATTTTACAGCTGTTTGTTAAAATAGTGAATAATTTAATGACCCTGAAAGTAACAAGTTTTGTGTGTGTGTGTGCTTGTGTATGTGAGATTTGCCTTATTTTCAGGTTGTTTTATTTTAATGATGGTTCCCTGGACAGCATCCTGGTGTTCAAGCAAACCAATATGGAGTATTTGTCATTAAATCCTTATCTGTCTTTTATCATGTCATTCTTTATTCTTTATTTGTCACCCATTAAATGTCAGTTCAATCTATTGAAGCTGTGTTCACAAATGCAAATAGATATTCAAAATACAGATAGCAAGCCCTGGCTGGTGTGGCTCAGTGGATTGACCACCAGCCTGTAAACTAAAGGGTGGCCGGCTCGACTCCCAGTCAGGGCACAGGCCTGGGTTGTGGGCCAGGTCCCCAGTAGGAGGCATGTGAGAGGCAACCACACATGGATGTTTCTCTCTCTCTTTCTCCCTCCCTTCCCCTCTGTTGAAAAATAAATTTTATATATAGATCTCTCTCTCATTCTGGTTAGAACAGGGGTCAGCAAACCACCAAATCCAGCCTGCTTCTTTTGTAAATTCAAATTGTATTGCCAGACAGACCCATTCAACTTTGCTTACGTATTGTCTGTGGCTGCTTTGGGACCATAACGACAGGGTTGAGTAGTTGGGACAGGGGGTCTGTGGCCCACAACCCTTATGATCTGGTTCTTTACAGAAAAAAGTGGCTGACTCCTATGTTAAAATGTTCAGGTGGATGAGGTCATCCTGGGATTGGCTGATGTCTAATAAATAGTCTTCCCATTCTAACCAATAATTCAGTGCAACACTTCTGTACTGATGTTGCTCTGAGACGTTGGGAGGGTGTTAATGTTACACCACTGGTATCGATTTCCAAAGATGTGTGTATCATTCCTTGCAAGAACCAATCTGTGGAAAATTTGGGCTGTGGGTAGGAGAAGGTAGTTACAGAGAAAAGGAGGCAGGGTTAGGTCTCATCTCTAATCTATGAAAAAAATGTATTCCTGAATCACGTAACAAAGTATTTTCTTTCTCCAGTTCTCAGAAATGTAACGTATTGGCTACTGATAATACTGAATGTAACATATCAGCTATATTGGCCTTTTGCTCAAAATACTTTTTGCTAGTCTCCGCCCAGCTTCGTAAAAACAATGAGACAGCAGTTTGTAAGGAAGGGATTCACAAGAAATAAAAAAGAGAAAGCATGGAAAACACCTTATTTTCTTTTAATGGCCACAACTACCTCCTTGTGTGAATGTCCTCAAACCCCTTCTGTGCTGAGCAGGGCTGGCGAGTGCAGGGTCCTGGTCCCGTTCCTCGTCCTGCCAGGAGGTGGCAGTGCTGTGATCACGTTCCTTCCTGAGCCTGACCCTTCCAGCTTGAAGCACCCTCCAGTCTAGCTCCTGGTCCCTGCGAAAACCGCAGGTGTCTCCTGTGAAGATGATATGGAACCAAGTATTTGAAGTACTTGCTCAGTGCCCTGTGGGGACAGCAGTGTGCCTGGTCTGAGCCACACCACGAAGGGATGCTCAGCCCGCGTGCTGTTAGAGCAGGCCCCTGTCCAGTTCCAGTTCAAGCCGTATCTAGTCAACTTGGAATTCTTGGGGCTTGGTTAGTTTCATACAGAAGTTTTCTTAACCTTAACTTCACAGTAGAATTACCTGGAGAACTTTAAAAACAAAGACAAACTGTTCAGAGATTGATTAATTGGTGTGGGGTAAAGTCCAATTACCTGTAATTTTATAAATGCTTCCTAAGCAACCAACAGAAAACCAGATTGAAGAGTCTTTCTCAGGGAGTACGGTAAGTACAGCTCATAAGCCTCAGAGCATCTTCTCTGCTCAGGGCGTTGTCAGAAGCTGCTGCAGAAGTGTGGAGGCGCCCGAGGGTATGCAACTGAGTCACGGCTGCCCAGTGTCACTGGGGACAGAACTGAGAAATGGGCCACAACCTTCATTCTGCAGCTAAGGAAATAGACCCAGGGAAGTAAAGGGATTTGCCTAACTTTGATGACAAAATTAAAAGAAAACCCATTTCCATTCTCTTCATGCAAGAGCTTGCTTCCCTAAGCTGAGGTTGGAGACTTGGAACTATATGGTCTTCATAGAAGGCTCAGGCAGCTGGAGTGCTGGCTAAGCTCTCCCTCTTCCCTCTTTCCAATGTTCTTTCTCTCTCAGCCTTTTTGCCTCCTCAACAAATGTGTTGGTAGGGCAGCCTCCCGGCTTGGCGCCTCCTCAGCCTCCAGGAGGCTGTGCCCTCCCCTGCCCCCTTTCTCAGCATTGTGCTCTCAGGCCAAGCTCAAGTGTGGAGTCCAATTTCGTCTTTCTTAGGAGACAATCATATGTGGACAACTTTCACTCCACTCCCTAAAATCTTGTTTTTTTTCTGGTTCTTTAAGAACATTGTCTTCCTTCCTTCCTCCCTTCACACCATGTGTTGACTGAGTGTTCATTCATTCTGAGTCAGACGTGGGGATACAGCTGCACAGAGGTGGTCAGTACAGGGTCCCCGTGGTGCCCTCCCAGGGCCCACAGTCTAGCTGAGGAGACAGGTTAATAAGCACCCACCCTGGACTATGACAGGTGTGCTGCGGGGGGTAGCCTTCCCTCCTCCCTGGAAGGCAGGAGGCTTCCTGTGTGAGGTGCAGCCTGAAGCACCAAGAGGGAAGGGTGTGAGGGGAACGGAATGTGCTGTGGACAGGAGTGGCCGCGGCGGAAGCTTGGTGACCACTCCACCACAATGTGAACTGGTAACGGAAAGTTCGTGATTTCATTGAGCCCAATTCCTCATTTTCTAATGTTAATCAGTCATGATTGTCTCTTATCCAATTTTCATCTAAGTATATATTAAAAAGCAAAAATGGACAGCTTTATGTGGCACAACCCACCACTGATCTTTTGAGAATGATTGTTGTTAAGGTCATTCAGAAATCTTACACAAAGCATTTGGCCATAATTGAAACCCATTAAAGGTGCTAGGCTCTAAAACATCTAAAAGTGATTTTAGGTTTCTCCATTCAACCGATGTTGTCTACTATCTTCTACAAGGCAGAGACAATTGCTTTCTCACGGAGAAGCAGTTTTATCAGCGTGAATGAAAGCATCAAGATATCATGTTGCTTTAACATCATAAATGACTAAGGTTTAAACAGAAGGTAAGTGAAACCTTACTGTAATTAATATTTCAAAGAACCATCAAAATATCAGAACAGAAAAGAACTTAGAACTTGGAATAGAGTTAATAGGTCACTCTAGCCAGTCATATTTTCAAATGTATCCTCCAACTAATCTTTAATTTGTCAATGTTTACAAGATTAATAAATAGTATAATAATAATAATAAAAATAAAATTCTCATAAGGAAAACAGTATTAGAAATCCTGAGCCTACAACACCGACAGTTTCCTTACAATCTATTATGCTGTATCATTCAGAGATTCTTTAGTTTTTTTACCTAAATCTATTATTTTAAAACATGGTTAAGCAGATCTATGAAGTCATTGAAGACAATTAATGTAACTAGTACACAGGTGCCCATAAATTTAACAAACCCATCTTTTCGGCTCACTCTCTCTTACAAAGATGTCATCAGTCACCTTCCGGAGTTCTAGGCGTCCAGGCATCATGTGGGCAGGAGGTGAACGGAGGTGCAATTGGGAACTTGAAATCACTCATTGGAGATTGAAAGTTACATATGCTACTGATGTAACCGGTAAAATATGACATGTGGTTCTTAACATGTTAATACTCTTTTTTTGTTTAATCCTCACCAGAAGACATTTTGTCATTGCATTTTTTCTTTAGAGAGAGAGAGGAAGGGAGAGAGAAACATCGATGCAAGAGAGAGGCATTGATTGGTTGCCTCCTGTAAGTGCTCAGCCCTGTGATTGTAGGTGCCCAGACCAGGGATGGAACCCGCAACCTAGGTAGGCGCCCTGACTGGAATCGAACCTGCAACCTTGTGGTTACAGAACGCTCCAACCGACGGAGCCACATCAGCCAGGGCAACACCTTAACATTCTTAACAAGCCAGTCCTAATCTTGCCAGTTATTATTATTTTAGAATTTATGTCTGCCTTTCTAACTCCTCCTTAGCATAGTTTGAAAATACATGTTGATTGCCATTTACTACTTAAAAAAACCGTTTACTGACATTAGTTTATAAGACCTAGAAAAGCCCTAATAGGTACTACTTTCCTCAAAAACGGATGTGAGAAATGTAAATTTTAAAACAGCATTATTTATCCTGGTTCAGTTCTTATGGGTTATCTTGTTC
The DNA here is from genome assembly GCA_007922815.1 of Macrotus californicus. Taxonomy (NCBI): domain Eukaryota; kingdom Metazoa; phylum Chordata; class Mammalia; order Chiroptera; family Phyllostomidae; genus Macrotus; species Macrotus californicus. Next base: position 1,697 of record VMDR010012672.1, on the reverse strand, counting down.
ATTTCATGTTGCAATTAATACAAACATTTTCTTCTTCAAATAATAAAATTCCACATGCTACACAGATTTTATTAATCCATTCACCAGATATGAAATAAATACTATTTACAAGTCAGGAACTTGTTTGATATTGGCGATTTGGGACTGAAAGCTGCAGGCAAAGACCCTGCCTTTATAGACATTTCATTCTAGAATCCTGATATGCATGTTAACTTAACTGACATCATTTAATTGTAAATGTTTGTAAGAGAGTAGGTCAGGATTGACAAATAGTAATTATAGTAGTAATACTAATAACTAAAATTCATTGAGTATCTGCATTGTGATAGGCACTGAGCTAAATAAACATGCACTGTTTTATCTTATTTAAATCTAAAAGACCCTGCCCTGACCTGTGTGGCTCAGTTGGTTGGACCTCATCCCACAAAGTGAAAGATCAGGGGTTTGACCCCCCGCCAAGGCCCCTGCTCGGGTGCATAGGAGAAGGAAGCAGTCAGTGTTTCTGTCTCATATTCATACTTCTCTCCCTCCTGTCTCCCTCCCTTCCCCTCTCTCTAAAAGTCAATAAAATCTTATCATTCTAAAAGACCCATTACTTACATAGCACAGGAAGGGAAGGGAAGGGGAACATAAAAAATTTAAGTTAGATTATGCCTCAGAAAGGAGATGATCAATACATGAATATGAAGTAGAATTTGTTTTGTGATACCAAAGTATTAAAAGGCATTTAGAACATGAATACAATATTGCATAAGCACATTTTAATATATACACATACATAGGCATTGCTGTAAATTACAAATTAAGGGTCATAGAGGAATAGTTAAAGGCAATGAGGAAATGTTGATTGAAAGGAGGGGCCTGTGGGGGAAAAAGAATTATATGCAAGTATCTGAAGGTTAGAAATGTTGAAAAGGCAATTGTCCTGCTCTAGGTTGTCACAGAGAAAAGCACTGTGCTAATTGGTGGAAAATAAATTACATGTAAATGATTTTGAACAAATAGTTCCACTAGAAAGTAGCAGTCATCCCTTTTCTTATATTATCTACCACCTGTTTATAATAGCTATGTCACAACCATGTTAGTAAAAGATAAACATCACATTAACAGCTACATAGGAGTAACTTATTTCCCTCCTATCCCCGTAATCATATTATTTATATCAGTAAAGGACTTTTAGCCCTAACTGGTGTAGCTCAGTGGATTGGGTGCTGGTCTGCAAACCAACGGGTTGCAGGTTTGATTCCCAGCAGGGGCACATGCCTAGGTTCTGGGCCAGGTCCCCTGAGCAGGGCACGTGAGAGGCAACCACACAGTGATGTTTCTCTCTCTTTCTCCCTTCCCCTCTCTCTAAAAATAAATGAATAAAATCTTAAAAAAAAAGACGTTTAGTTTTCTGAAACTTATACTCAACCATTTTTTCTTACTATACCTATGCCAAATTAGCACTGGATGGAGAGTAAATTCCATTTTTAAATTAATCATCCAATTCTGTTCATAGTTTCATTTCAACACCCACACCCAGAGAAAGCTGTCTAAAGAATTATGTAGTAAATATGCTAAATAAATCCTGAAAAGATCACACCAGTTCAAAAATAGATAGTATTCCAGTCCCATGGCTCCTTATGTCTTTGCCAATCAGAAATTCCTCCATTTGAGAATGACAAAAAAGGCAACAGAGTGGGGTATACAAAACA
>VMDR010012671.1:0-26183 GCA_007922815.1 Macrotus californicus | reverse complement strand
TTCTAATTTAAAATGATTCATAGATGAAACAAGTTAAAATCATACCTGATCACTAAAGATTTCTTCCATTTCATTTGTACTTAGAAAGCCCTTTCATTTTTCTTAGCACTGTTTCACAAAGAATTCATTCCTTCCTCCTTGGTTTGTTTTATACAGTGCTATAATGTTGACTTGTTGATCTTCCCATTAAACTGTGAGCTAGAACCTCATATCTCTGAGTCCCTGATGTCTATTAGTTCTCATTAAATGTTTATGGATAGCCTTGGCTGGTGTGACTCAGTGGATTGAGTGCTGGCCTGTGAAGCAAAGGGTCACTGGTTCAATTCCCAGTCAGGGCACATGCCTGGGTTGTGGGCCAGCTCCCTGGTGGGGGATGTGCGAGAGGCAACCCCACATTAGTGTTTCTCTCCCTTTCTTTCTCCCTAACTTCCCCTCTGAGAAGAAATAAATAAATGTTTACTGAATAAAGAAAGAACCATCTCTGGGGGAGGAAGGACCATGAGAGGGATACATGAGGTTACAGCCTGCACGGCAGCTGCCTCCTCATCCTGAGGATGAGGCTGTGGGAATATGTCTTCACAACAGGAAGCTCTCAACAGACAGGGCTTGATACAGAATTCATAGTATAGACACAGAATCAGTCAGAATATTTAAGACCCCACTGTGAATACATATGAACCCCCAACACATCTCTTTCCCAAGATTTATGTAAACCATGTGCACCTTTGTCAGTGATGCTGCAGAGAGATCAATACTGAGGAAGGGGCAGTCCACAAAGGACACCCCCGTCACGTCTCCTGCAGCCCTTAAGAGCAGGAGCTAAACTGTATGGCATGGCAGACTGTCTTGCATCCATAAAGGCTTTGGGATTAGTCTGGTTTTCTACAGAAATGGCAAACTTAAGGGACCTGACTACATTACTTACATGTGATTTCCTAGTGCCAAGAACATTGCTGAAAGTACAGTAGATGCTCAGTGAGTACCATGGGGCTATCATTTTTTTCTCTTTTGCAGATTAGTAGTCTTAGCAATCTCATGTGCAACAGGAGAACCTTACTTATTTATTCTTTTAGTCTCCCAGGATTTTCATTTTTAACGAAGTGCTTTTTTTATACTTAGGGCTGAGAATAAATATTCTAAATACAACGTTAAACCTCAATCGAAGGCACAGGCTACTTTTCAAAGCCTCAGTTTGGATTCCTGTTTCAGCTCATGGTTGCCTGGTTATTTTGTGTCACTTTCAGAAAGGAGTTGTCCAGAAGATTCTTCTCTCCTCAAAAATGCAGCCCTGTTTCTCCCTTAAATCTGTAAAGCAACTCGTAGGAAAGTGTGCGTCTCTTTATCTGTCCACTCAAGGCTGGAGGCAGGGAGTTGAGCATCTACCACAGACTGGAAAAAAAGATCTGGACAGCACAGTGTGAGTAAAGAAACTTGGTGAGGAGAAGTCAACCTCAAAGGAAAGCTCTGGGCTCTGACAGTGTGGAGTCCGCCTCAGCACCAGGTCCGAGTAGGTGGGTCAGAAGTTCTGGTCAGCACACTGTAGATGTTTGACAAGCAGCTTTACTGGGCAATCGACAGCTGGCTAAGCTGGCTGCTTATGTAAAAAAAAAACGAGGCAGAAAGCAAAGTGCTAGAACGCAAGGTGCCATGGAGACCTGTGCAATAGCACTCTTTCACATCCTGTGGGGCAACTTGCTTCTAGCCACGGCTGTTTTCTAAGTTTTATTTTTAAATTACATTTAGTCTGGTGACATTGGTTAATACGATTATGTAGGTTTCAAGTGTCCAATTCTATGGTACATCAGCTGTACACTGCACTGTGTACCCGTCACCCAGAGTCAATCTCCCGTCACCATATATTTGACCCTCTTTACCCCCCCCCAAAAAAAAATAAACTGTTGTTTTTGGCCTCTTCTATTTTCAGCTTCGGGGATAACTTTTCAATGATTTTGCTAGAGCTTTTTCCCCAGTTTTTGTTTATTGTAGTAAAATAGACTCCACATAGAATTTACCGTCCTTACCGTCTTTAAGTGTATAATTCAGTGGTATTCAGTGCATGCGTGGTTTTGCTGGATTTTGACACTAAAGTTTTCTCCTCAAGATTTCCTGTCTCAGGCCTATGAGGCAACTAGAGGGCAAACAGTCGGGCACCTGGCATTGCATGAATTAGCCTGAAATTTTTATTTGTGTTTTAAAAATTCAGGCTGACTTAATAACGGGTTTTATTTTGAAAGGGCACTGTTTTTGTTGTTGTCAGTGGTGGTGGTTAAATGGGAAACTGAAATAAAACCTGGCTTTGTTGTCAAATACGACATGAAGGGAACTTCGCTGGCTGATCACTCAGCTGGAAATGTCTTTGGAACCTCAGGGATGGAATGTTTGCCACACACCAGAGCTAGGACTCCAGGTGAGTGTTTGTTCCTGTGTGAGGTTCAGATTTCAGCTCACCTGAAGTGTCCCCTGAAGGCCACGGTTAAACACACGTTGTTCTTGTGTGCCTTCCATGGTGGTCGGAGGGCCCAGCCACGGGAGTTAGGCAAGCCGCTGGCTTCAGCGTCCTGTGCCGTGGTTCGTTCCATAGATAACTCGGTGCTGTGCACCACGCGTGGTGGCAGAGCTGAATGAGAGGCATGCTGAGATATGTGCGAGCGGCGCAATCGAATCGGGCTGCCTCCGCGGTACTGTCCTGTGTGCTGGCCCTGCTCTGTTCTTACAAACACTCTTGTGCACCAGGAGTGGTCAATACTTTCTGATGGCGTGTGCACACGTGCATGTATGTGCATGTGCTGGAGATCATTGTGAGGGTTTGTTGTTGCTTTAATTTGCCATCCCCTGCCCCGGCCCCCACCCCAATTTACTCAACTCATAACACCGACACAGGTAGTAAGAAGACAAACAGCACTCTCACGGCATTTACTGCTCACTGGGCAAGAGCTCCGCCTTGCCCCTTGTGAATGATTATTTGCAAATTGAGAAATAAAAAGAAGAGTCAGCTAAAGGTCTGCCCAGAGTTGTATATTGTTTCGACAAAATATTTTAGGAGTGGTAGGTTTCTAGTTTCATTTTCCTATTCCTGTTACTTTCCCGCTCTTCGTTCTTCCCTCCTTTCTTCCTCTGGCATGGAACATGCTGCCTAGTTAATGTTGCCTTTCTTCTGTGAATATCTACTTTTGACCATGCCAATCACACATGTGACTGTTTCTCTGCAGGCCCATTTATTGATAAGATCCGGAGAGAGATACTCTGAAGTTGCTCTGTTCGTTATGTCTGATGTACTGTAGCCAGGAAATGGAATTCTGAGGGTTTTTTTTTTCATTTTTAAAAAATATTATAGTTTGTACTTCATAATATCCTGCACTTAAAGAACATAATTATTGCTAATTATCATTTAGAAAATTGTTTTTTGGTTGATTAGAGATTTGAGTTATGTGTACTCAAGTCTAGTGGGTCTTCATTATGTGCACCACTTTCTACTCTATACTGGCTTAAATATTAATATATGGAAATTTAGCTTCATCTGCCATACCTTTTGATGTCAGAAGAATAATCAGGGTAATTGGCTTAGATTGTTTTTTCTCCTGTTTGTATTTCATATTGTTTAATGTCATTAGTGAGTTGACTACTGAGTGGGTAATCTGCATTTCAGAACTGCTTCTTGAGCACATTATTACCATTGATTTTGATTATTTTAATTCCCACTCACCCCAGGCAGGCCCTGAAGCTGTGCCACATTATTCAAAGAACTGCTTTCTTCCTTTCAGTGAGTAAGTCTTTCTGTTTCTGAAAACCCATCAGCATTCTAATAAATGCTAATGTTTCCACTGGGTCTGGAGGGCAACTTGATTTTTGTAGCATGTGGGTGAGGGTGGTGGCTCAAGACTTGGGCGCCTTGATTCTGAACGGCAGTTAACGTGGCAGCCTCTGGTGCCCACAGGGAAACTGGGCGCCTGGTCCCGGCTGCTTTCAGGGACTGTGCTGGGTAATTGACCAGCTTCTCGGAGCCTGCAGCCAGGGTGCTCCATCTGCAGGATTCCGGTGCAGTCGACTGCTGGTACGCAGTAGCCGTACCCCTCCTTGCTCTTCCTGAGGCTTGCAGGTTTTGTCTTTTGCCCTTGGAAAATGATTGCTGGACTGGCTTAAGGATTGGAATCCAACTTCCTTTTGGTTTTTGAGTTCATTCCAAAACTAACTGTAAAAAGAACCTCACATTAAAGTCTAAGTTTGGCTACGGTTAGCCACAGATTCTGCTAACCCTCTGGCTGGGATGCGTGTGCTCTGTTTAGCTGCTGGTGGTTATTAAGTCATTTGTAGTTGAGCAGAACCTCGAATGGTAAGGCTTCAAGGGAAGTGACCAGCGCCAGTATTCTGCATCTGTCTTTTTATAGACAAGAAAACAGAGGCCTAGAGAGGTAAATGACTGGCTTGAGGTCACACAGCTACTGAGTGGCAGAGTTGAGTGGTAGAATCCCCTTTATCCAGGCAGTGCCCGCTACTTCTTAATGACCCCTTGCTATTGGATGACCTGGTGTAGCAACATATTGCACACACCTGCTAAACACCAGGGTCAGTGTGGGTGACTGGCAGCTGTGTATGTGTCCATGCAGTTCAGTGTATTTTTTGGGAGCAGAGGCTTTTCTAAGGGAAATGACAATACAAAAAAAGAATGTAATTAAAAGCATGTGTTTATGTGTCTACACACATGTATGTGTTAACAGTGATTCTGCCTGAATGTGACCTAAGTCAGTCTGGATTAAATAACTGTTTTTTGTTCTTTCTCCCATTAGGGCAAGCTCTTTGCTCCCGTCGTGCTGGGGAAATACAGTAGTTTGGTGCTAAGAGGTCTGAACTCCTCCTGGGAAGGCGCTACCCGAGTGAGGTTTCCTCCCCAACCCCCCTCCTCATTAGCACTTTCTTCATTGTCTGGTTCCAACTGAGGATCTGGAAGTTGGGAGTGGGTGGGGGAGAGCTGGAAAGGGGTGCAGAATTTTCCGTTTGAAGTTTCTGTAATAATTAGTTTAGGACATACCAAGGTGTAATTCCTAATGAGTTTAATGATTGGGGAGAATTCTCGATTATCAAAAGGATTTTTAAATGTTTTAACCAAGAAGGCTTCAGGGTGAATATCTTAAGACTATGTGACATTAGTATCCATACTGGCAGTTCTTCTAACAATTGGTTTAAGTTAATTTGGCTTCATCAAAGGAAGCAAATAAAATTGATCCAAGGAATATTTTACTGCACATGCCTAGAAACAAGAATCTTAATCCTAAATAATTATTTCCTGCTGTTTCCTCTTTGGGCCAGGTTTCTCCTTGTTTTAATTTGTTGGTTTCTGATACAGAGATGTGAGCTAATGTTCCCCTTTTTCATCGTGTGTGAGAACTTGGTCTTCTGATATACCCAGAATATGCCCGCATCATACCACCTTCCTTTCCAATCTAGCCAAAACATCAGGCAAGCGGGCTGCTTGGCCCCGAGTGAACCCTGGACTAGCCAAAACATTTCAAGACTGACTAAATTTTTGTCCGAGTTGCCAGGGAACTTTCAAATTGAATGGACCTGGATACTTAGGCTAATTTACTTAGTGAGAAGGAAAAAAGGGTGGGCTAGGCCAGTGATATCTAGACTTTTAGATTTTACTGGCCAATACAATTTCTAACATGATTTTGAGGACTGACATAGAATTACCAACAATTCTTTTTGTCAAGTAAAGGCACTGAAAAAGTGTCAAACTGTCACCCACTATGATGATTTATACATATCATATACATATGAGACAGAGAGAGAGAGAGGGGTGAATAGGCATAAAGGGCATCCTTTACATTCAATTAAAAAAAAACTCCATGAAAACTTAATGATATGATATCCTTATTTTATTTTTTTTATTTCACCAAAGATTGATAAAAACTGGCATTTAACAACTAGTGGGGCGAGGGACCTTTCAAAATCCCTTCTAGACATAACATTGACTTGTATTCAACTTAGACCTCACTATGACCCAAAGGTCCTTTTCGTCTTCATTTTCTCTTCCTCCTCAGTAACTCTTCCCTCGCTGGCATTGTCCCCACCAACCCCCTGCCCCAATCCCCTGGCTCCCACTTCCTCTTCCCCCGCTCCTCTCCAATAATCCAGTGTTTCCCAGGTAATCTCTCAAGGGCACAAAAGCTACATGTCACCACTCTGGGGACCCCTGTCCAAGGGGTTGGCTTTCCTATTGAATGGGTGGTGTTCTTAACCCTAGTGAGAATGCTACCACAGCACACACTCACACCACAAGTTAGATGTAACAATCCTTGGTTGACTGTCGCCTATTCAGGCTGCTTCTTGGCTATAACCCTCCCATCCTCCAACTGGCTGTGTAACTACCACGTAGTTGTGGGTTCTGAATATTTTTCTAATTGGTTCATCTCTGCTGGGTGAGACTCAATAAAAAATCCTTTCTTAAATCAAGATATATTACATTGTTTGCTTCTCTTTAATTACTGGATCTATTACTCTGTCATACAAATAGATTAATGGGCTGAAAATTTCACCAGAGCTTCTATCTCACGGTTTTTGCCGATCGGACTACTTTTGTTTGGGCCAGGATTTACGGTGGCTGTAGGTCTGGTTGTTTTTCAACGTTTGGTTTTCTAGTTTCAATAAGCTGTCTCCAAAGCATGTAAGGGTGGTAGGCAATTAAAATATGTTTATAAATATACAAATAAACTTGTTTTGGATACCCATAAAAGCAGCTGGTCTGGCTTTTTGATAAAGATTTTATTAGTTAATATGAAACAAAACACCTGCTTTAAGGCAATGTAGTCTTGTGTTCCGATTACCGTGAAACATAAGATGCAGCAGGTGAATAGCGGCGTCTCAACTGAATTTGCTGACAGAGGTTTGAATTCGAGGACCAGAGAGTATCTTGACTAACGAAAGAGAATACTGTACAAATTCTCTAAAACTTCAGATAGGTATTTCTTTTGCTCACCTGTAAAAAAATGCACTGACGTCTCAGTTAATCAGGTACCATTATTCTCTAAAACATTTTGGCAGATATTTGGTCAGAGATGACTTTGACACCTCTGGGGTATTTAGGATCTTTTATGGTAGAAAAATGGAGTTAGATGTTCAGGATGTTCTAAGTTTTTCCACATAAACACATCGTGGTCCATATTGTCTAAGAGTTAAAATACTAACAAATTCATGCTGGTGGTGAGATGCTTGGTTAGTTGAATCTGAGCAACAGCTCAGGACAGCACGAGGTCTTGTAAGCCTATGCAAGCTCTGTATTTAAAGTGCTGGGCACACATGTAGGTGACCTGCCAGCTCCGGAGTCTTCCAGACGGCTTCGCTCCGCCTCAGCGGTACTGTGGACAGAGCACTGAGCTTGCACAAAGAATGCCTGGGCTCCAGTCCCCATAGCTCCTCACTGACTAACCATGGACTTGAGAAGGCCGCTTCCTGAGTCATGGCCTCCTCGTCGGACGGTTACAGTCCTTCACTCACAGGGCCATTGTGAAGAGTAAAAGACATAATGGGGAAAGAAATCTTTTACAAACTGTGGAACTTTATATAAATATCAAGGTTTGGCAATTGTGTCAACCCTGTCAGAAGCAAGTGTGGTTAAGGGTTGACAGGGGCCGCCCACACGCGTTCCTGCTCTCTCTCTCTGTTTTCACCTAACGATGCACAGCGGTCTGAAGCGCCCCTCCTTGTCGCCCCGGTATGTTGATTTGAGGGCAGTGCTGGGCTGTTGGTCTTATCCCGTAATTGTGTTCAGTTTTGTAATGTCACCGCGTCAGCATAGGCACACACCTGAAGTTCTAGAGGCTTGATGGTAGTCATCTCTGCCTTAAAGTGTAGGAAGAATAAGAATTAAAAACAAGGAAGACTTCTGCCTGGACGTATCACCTGGTTCGAGGTAGAGGGGAAAAAATTCGGCCCTGGTGGCATCTGAGCACAGAGCCCTGCAGAACGGGAGGCCGGTGGAGCCCTGTGCTTTGTTCCTGGCACTGAGGACCCAGCCCACCGAGGCCCTTGGCAGGCCTGAACTGTGGCATCTGCTGAGAGCAGAGAGTATGTTTAAATGGAGTTAGTTTCAGTTTCGCAGTGTCTTGTCACTAAGGATGAGCTAACCCAGAAGTGTTCTAAGTTTTCAGAGAATCTTATTTTTCAAGCATTTTGTGTTTGGCTACACTCTATATGTGTTTTGCCAGCTTTTCTTCTTTAATTATTAGTATGAAACCCATGTCTGTGAATTTGTTTTTTTTTTAAATTACTTTATTGTTGTTCAATTACAGTTGTCTGCATTTTCCCCCACCACTCCCCCCACCCCAGCCAATCTTGCCTCTCTCCTTTGCTTCCGCCAAACCCATGTGTATGAATTTGAATGGAAATCTAATAGTCATTTTAATATTTATTTACACTTAATTCATCCAAATGCTGTATTGAGTAAGGGCTATTGTATCTCGCAAGGAGTCTTTGAAGATAGTTATAAACATTTCTCTTATAAGATGTAACACCGATTTCATCCCTTCTCTCCCACAAAGAAATTGGCACTTGGGGAAGGTTAGGATAGGATCCCAATTCCAAAGCCGTGGTGCTCAGGGCAGGGCTTGGACAATGCCAAGGGAGTTCTCACTGTCTTAATTGCAGCTGACTTGGGGGCAGTTGCTTTGGTAAAATCCCCAAGTGCAGTTTTGAGAAAGCACATGCTCTTTTAGAAAAGCATAATTCTCCACCTCTTGATCTTATACACAGTTGCCACAGCCATGGAAAAACAATTTCTGTGACCCATCATTTTTTTTTTTCCTTCCAAGTATGACACACAAATTGGTTCTGGGCAGTAGGAAATGAGTGAAAAGAGGGATGATAATTTCTAAATGACTCTGGCCTTCTCATTGCCCACAAACCCATCTGTGTCTCTCTTAGGCTTTGAGCAATACCAACACCATCAGTAATATTGATGGAAAGGAACGGGCATTATCTGTTAATGACAAAATAATGGTGTTATTTTTCTCTGGTCACACAGTGCTGTTCCATTCATAACTGTTTGCTTTGAGATGATGGGGCAGTGGGACCTGGGGTCATAAATGTCAGGGCTGAGGCTGGGAGGAGCGGAGAGCTAGTGACTGTCCAGTTAAAACCCCTCTTGTCACCAAGGGTTTGAAATAGTAAGTGAAACAAATATAAACCCAGGCACATGGTAGACATATGATAAGTGCTTTTGAATTAATGCATTAATTAATCTTAAAGATTAGTTTTTTATAATTCTTTTTATAAAGATCTTTTTATGCCTAGGGAATTATAAGTATTATTGAATACCTAGAAAAAAAGTGCAGCTCTTTATTCTTGGGTCTTCTTCTGTCCTTTGTCTGCCAAACAGCTGTGTTTCCTTGAATTGAGAGTGAATTTTGTACTCCATTGTCATTTACTACAATTTCATGATGGTAAATATTGTACTTTAATGAGTATTAGAGTGGAGAGTGGGAAATGAATCCAAAAATCCCTAGATATTTGGTCATAATATATGAGTCATCTACCTCTGAAGCTGTGCTGTTTGTATTTTTTTAATTAAACTTTTTATTTTCAGGTAATTATAAATTTATGTGCAGTTGTAAGAAATTATATCCCATACATTCTTTACCCAGTTTCCCCTAATGGTGACATCTTGTGACACCATTGTACAACATCAAAACTGGGAGATTGGCATTAATACAGTCACTACGTAAAACATTCTAAAACAGTGAGGTGTAATTGACATGTAACATTGTATTAGTTCTCAGTGTGCAATGGAACGATACATTATGTGTGCACATTGTGAAATGATCCCCTTAGTAAGTCCAGTTAGCATCTGTCACCAAGCAGAGTTACAAGATTGTTTTCTCTTCTCATGAGGACTTTTAAGATTTACTCTCAGCAACTTGAAGTATGTGATGTCGTGTTGTTAACTGTAGTCACCAAGCTGTGCATTCCATCCCCAGGACCAACTTACTTTATGAATGAAAGTTTGTATCTTTTGACCCCCTTTACCCATTTCCCTTAACCCCAACACCCCATTTCTGGAAACCATCAGTCTGTACTCTGTATCTATGAACTTGATTTTTTGTTTTATTTTTTTTAGATTCCACATATAAGTGAGATCATATATTTGTCTTTTTCTTACTTATTTTATACTTAGCATAATGCCCTCAAAGTCCATCCATATTGTTGCAAATGGAAAATTTCATTCTTTTTCATGGTTGAATAGTATTCCACTGTGTGTGTGTGTATGTGTGTGTGTGTGTGTGTGTAATATCTTCTTTATCCATTCATCTATCTGTGGACAATCAGGTTGTTTTCACATGTTAACTATTGTAAATAATGCTTCAATGAACATGGAGTGTATATATCTTTTTGAGGTAGTACTTTCATTTTCTTTGGATAAATACCCAGAAGTGGAATTGCTGGATCATATGGTAGTTCTATCTCTAATTTCTTGAGGAAGCTCCATACTATTTCCCAAAGTGGCTGCACCAATTTATAATCCCACCAACATCGCACAAAAGGTTCCTTTTTCTTGACATCCTCACTAACACTCACTATTTTTTTTTGATAATAGCCATTCTAACATATTTTAGGTGACATGTCATTGTAGTTTTGATTTGCATTTCTCTGATGATTAGTGATGTTGAACATCTTTTCACATACCTGTTGGCCATCTCTATGTCTTCTTCAGAAAAACATCTATTCAGATCCATACCCATTTTTAATTGGATTGTTTGTATTTTCCTATTGAGTTGTATGAGTTTATTATATATTTTGGATATTAACCCCTTATAAGATATTCACAAATATTTTCTTTCATTCAGTAGATTGCCTTTTTATTTTGTTGAAGGTTTCCTTTCCTGTGCAGAAGCATTTTAGTTTGCTATAGTCATGCTTGATTATTTTTGCCTTTGTTGTCTTTGCTTTTAAAGTCAGATCCAACATATCGTCTCCAAGACTGAGGTCAAGGAGCTTACTCCCCATGCATGTTTTCTTACAGGGGTTTTATGGTTTCAGGTCTCCCATTCAAGACTTTAACTCATTTGGAGTTACTTTTAGAGTGCGGTGTGAGACAGACGTTTAGTGTCACGATGTAGAGCATTTCTGTGTCTCCACACGGATCTCTGCACTTGCCCTTTTACAGCCGCAGCCCTTCCCTCCAGCTCTCACCCCTTCCTCAACTCCTGGCAACCACTGTCTTCATTTTTATAATTTTTTCATTTACAGAATGTTACATAAATGGAATTCTATGTAACTTTGCAATTTAGTTTTTTCATTCAGCTTAATTCTCTGGAGATTCCTCTAGGTCACTGCATGTGTTAATAATGTGCCCTTTCTTTTGCCCTGGCTGGTGTGGCTCAGAGGGTTGAGGGATGGCCTGTGAACCAAAAGGTCACCAGTTCGGTTCCCGGTTAGGGCACCTGTCTGGGTTGGGGGCTGGATTGGGGACATGTGAGTGGCAACCGATTGATGTTTCTCTCCCTCCCTTCTCTTCTCTCTAAAAATAAATAAATAGAATCTTTAAAAATTAATATGTTCCTTTTTATTACTTAGTAATATTCCATATTATGGACATAACACTATTTGAAGAACACCTGGGATTCTAAAATTTTCACTTGGTTTTTCTTAATATTTCTCTTTCTCTCGTGAGTCTTTCTGTTTCTTTGCTGAGCCTTTCTATTTTTTCATTTCTTTCCAGCATGTTCGGGATTGCTTGCCGAAGCAGTTTATGACGGCTGCTTTGAAACCTTGTGCAGGTCGTTCAAGCATCTTTGTCACTTAGTGTCGGCATCTGTTGATTGTCTTTTTTCATTCAGCTTGACATCTCCCTGGTTCTTGGTAGGATGAGTATCTTTGATTGAATCCTGGACATTTTTGTTATTGTGTTGTAAGATTCCAAATCTTATTTAAACCTTCTGTTTCAACTGGCTTCCTCTGTCACCACTCCATCAAGGGGAGGGAGGAAGCACCTCATTATTAGCAGGCGGAAGTCCTGTCTCTCCCTGTGCCTCTGTTGACACTCAGGCCTGTTGCTTGTAACTGTGGGGGGGCTGTGACACCCCGCCGGCCTTTGCTGCTACTCTCCCTGGCTGACGGGTAGTAGGAATTCCTTGTTACTGCTTCCCCCGTGGTCCCCACTGGCAGCATAAGGAGGAAGGTGGCCTTGTTACTGCTAGTGACGATGGCAATGGTGAACATCTGGCTTTCTACTGGGTTTCCTAGGCCGCCCCTCTAGCAGGGATGGGAGAAATGCCTCGGTGCTGCTGGGCGGGGATGGAAGCCCAGGCCCTGCGGTGGTCTGTGGGTCTGGGAGTGAAGGTGGGACTTCTTATCACTCGGCAGGGGCGACAGTCCGGGTGCCCGACTTGGCCCCTCATTACAGCCTCCAGCAGCTGCAAGTCTAGGCTCCCGCCAGGCTTTGCTGGCCTGGGCGAGGGGAGAGCCCTACTGTTTGTCTGCGGGGTTTGATCGGATTACGGCAATTAAAATTTTATTGTCTGAAAGTTGTCTTACTAGGCTGCCCTTTTCTTGGTCGTCTGGCCAGAGAGCAGGCTTTCATCGTCGTTGTTGTTGTTGACCTACATTAGCTGGTGTTTCTGGCGCCTCTTTCAGCTCCCAGCCTGAGGCATGGTGCACAAGACAAGCCAGGGAATTCCGACCATTTCGTTCCTTGGGCCTTGAGCTCCCTCCCAGTCTTGCTTTATCTTCACCTTTCGGAGTCTTCCATGTTTGTTTTATATAACGTGTAGGCTTTCTCTTCCTCTGTAGTTAGTGAGAGGAATGGGGAAAAGTAAGTCTATTCCACCCTCCCGCGTTTACACTCTGAGAAGGGGAAGGGATAAAACTGGTGTCAGCGAGCAGAAGTGTTTTTTATGATCCTGTTGATTGGGAAAGGCAAGTTTTGTTTTGTTTTGTTTTGAACTGTCATGCTGATCTTGAGCCAAACATCTAATGTAACCATTATTGCTTTCGAAACCCCCTCCGCAGCTGCAGAGCCTGCCAGGGCTCACTTTTCGTTGAGTCAGTCCTTCGCATCGTGGTGCGCTGCAGCCAGCACGTCCGGGGCAGATGCTGCGGGTGATGTCACTGCCTTTGGGAAGGTGCCTGTTTTCTGACAGTTCCAATCTCTTCTGCTGTCCCTGTTGTCTTCACTCTTCGTGGACATTGCGATCTATCAGAAATTTTGCTTTATCACTCACCTCAGGAAAGGGTTTTGTGTGACAGCCCATTTATCATGTACAACATTTTGGGCCCATTAACGATGATTATTATCACTGAAGTTTTATTTGGAAGGCCAGTTTTTGTCTCTGTATTAGCTTTGTCTTGAAAAACTATTTACATGTCTGTACACACATACACACATTTGCAAAGCCTCCAACCTAAAAATTGGCTGTTCACATTTTACTGAGCCCATAAAATGTGAGTTTAACATTTTAGTCAAATCAAATGCCAAGTGTTTCCTTTCAGGCCTCAGTGTCCATATTGACAGGACTTTAAATCTACTGCTTGTGCATCTGGCTCTTGTTAGATGTTCATAGTTTGAAGGGAGCCAAGAGTCAGTGGCACCTTCAGTCTGTGGAACGATCCTGCGGAGCAAGCAGTCCCTCTGCCTCTGAGGCTGAGCAGGCACGAGAGGGCCAGGTCCCCACCGATTTGCGTTGTGTAAAAAGGCCTTGGCTGGGGGCAGTTGGGTGGGCTTATAGTCCATGTTTTCTTGTAGAAGACGTTCGCAGGGACATGCGTACAGAGGTCCGTGATGGGAGCACTGGTACAGTCCCTCTGGAGTAGCACAGCCCCAGAACTTTCTGTGATGATGGAATGGTCCCTACGCTGTCCATCACGTAGCCACTCACTACAGGTAGCTGCTGAGCATGCAAATGTGGCTAGTGCCGTGGGGAACTGAATTGGTTTTGGAGGGCTGAATTTTTATTTGATTTCCTTTTAATTAATTAAGGATTTTAATAGGCATATGTGGCTAATAGTTACCATTTTGAATAGCGCAGCTCTAAAGCTAAGCCAGATGTGAAGAAATACTGAGGATCAGTTCCCTTTTTGCACCCATAACTACCCAGCGTGATTACTTTATGTTCCATGCACCCGTCCGTGTACTCACCCACCCACCCCTGAACAGTGTGTCCAGCATATCTATAGCAAGGCACTATGACAACTCCATAGCAAGGCGTTTGCTGTTCCTAGCCCTCCGTGTGTTTCAAAATGTCACCCTAAAGTGAATTTCTCTCTAGACTCAGCACAAAAACATCAAGAGAAGCCCTGGAATTCAGACAGACTGGGGTTTCAATTCTACCTCGGCTGTTTCACCTCCTTGAGCATGTTACTTAATCTCTTAGAGCTTCAATTTGTTTATCTGTAAACAAAGGTTAAAACCCGCTTTTGATTGGTTTATTTTAGGTGTCCCCTTGGCTGGGCCGTGATACCCAGGTATTTGGTCAAACATCCTGGATGTTTCTGTGAGAGTGTTTTTGGATGACACTGACATTTAAATTGGTGGACTTTGAGTAAAAAAGATTGCTTTCCATAATGTGGGTGGGTCCCATTCAGTCAGCTGAAGGCTGAATCAAAGGTGACCATTCCATGAGCCAGCAGGCCTTCTCCAGCAGACTGCCCCAGACTTCACCCACGACGTCAGCTCCCCCTGGTTTTCCAGCACACTGCCGCGGCTGGACCAGAGCTGCAGGTCTGCCTGACTCTCCAGGAGGGGGGCCTTCTCCATCATGTGCTAGACTCACCAAGCCTCCAAAACTGTGTGAGTCAGTTCCTTCAAATAATTCTCTTCCTATGTATATGTGTATGTATATGTGTATATGTATACATGTATGCACACACACACACACACACACATAAATGTTTGTGCACCCCCTCCCATTCACATATAGAAGCCCTGCCCACCAATGTGATGGCACTTGGAGATGAGGCTTTTAGAAGGTAACTAGGGCTAGGTTAGGGCAGGGCCCTCATGATGGGATTATAGGCCTTCTAAGGAGAGAGACAGAGAAGCTCTCTCCACCATGTGAGGACACTGTCAGGAGGGGATCCAGGAAGAGACCTCTCACCAGAATCTTATGTGCTGACCCCCGTCCTCCAGCCCCAGAGCTGAGGGAAATACGTTTCTGCTGCTTACACCACCTGGTCTATGGTTTTTGGTTTGCCAGCCTGAGCAGACTAAGACAACACCCTATTGGTTCCATTTTTCCGAGGACCCTCACTAACTGCCCCCTCACTGGGTTGCTGAGGAGTTTGAAAGGGACTTATGCAAAGTGCCCAGCACACGTGACGCCCACACCCTACCTTTCTGAACGCTGCCCTCGGGTCCAGGCTGACCCCTCCCCTTCATGCTTTGTTCCGCTTCAGTGACCGTTTCTACTCCACTGTTCAAATACTGGCTGCCCTTCCAGGCCAGCTCACATCTTACTTCCATGGCGCAGCTTTTCCAGATGACGCCAAAGGACAGCAACTTCTCCCTTTCCAAACTCTGGCAACTTGACAGAGGCGTAGGCCTCTAATATTTAGTACTTTTGCACATGCTTTCTTGTTTAAAATTCTAAAAAGTAGCCACTATTTAGTAACTACTTTCTATAGACTAAGTCCTATAACAAGTATTTGCTACATATTATCTTGTTTAATTCTTCAAATAACCTTATGCTGTGGACATTAGAATAGTCATTGTACACGTCACAGATGAGATTAAAGTCCAGAGAAGTTGAACATATGTGCGATTGTGCTCTCCCACAGAAGATGTATGGAAGTGCCCCCTTATCCATGGGGGATGCGTTCCAAGACCTCTGTGGTGCCTGAAAGTGTGGACAACACCGAACTCATATATACTCTGCTTTGCCTCCTACACACATATCTATGATAAAGTTTAATTTATAAATTAAGCACAGCAAAAGATGAACAATAACTAGCAACAAAATAGAACAATGAAAACAATATACTGTAATAAGTTATGTAAATGTAGTTCCTCCCTCCAAACTAGCACAATTTCTTCTTCTTCTTCACAATTTCAGGCCTAGAAGATCAGTTCTTACCATTGGTTTTAGCAATCTCAGCATGATTTTTTTTTCTTTCCTTATTAAGTTGAGAACTGTAACCTTTTCATTTAAAGGAGGCACTTTATGGCTTCTCTCTGGCAGACCCGAATTGCCGCATCACGACTCTTGTGCTTCGGGGCCAGTATTGAGTAAATAAGGGTTACCTGAAGACAAGCCCTTTGAAACTGTGACGGCCAGTCTGCTAACCGGGGTGGCTACCGAGTGGCTAAAGGGCAGGGAGCGTTTACCACGTGGGGAGGCTGGACAAAAGGGAGGCGCATGCCCTGGGCAGGATGGAGAGTGGTAGCTCGAGATTTCATCATGCTGCTCAGAATGGCACACAATTTAAAACTTATGAGTTGTTTTTTCTTCCTGGAATTTTACATTTAATATTTTTGGGCTATGGGTAGCTAAAACCATGGGAAGCAAAACCATGGATGGGGGGGACTACTTTATTGTATATCTGGTTTTTGGCTGCATCTGTGGCCCCCACTTGCATGTAAGCTTCATGACATCAGGGATTTTGTTCACTGCTGTGTCTTCAGCACCTTGGATGCTGCCAGGCACATGGAGACCAGTCCATGAAGACGTTGAAGAAACTTTCTTTATGCAGAAATGTTAGGAGGTGACCATTTTTCCCACTCTTCTCAGCAACTAAGTTATTGGGAGTTGAAAGAAAGGTCTATGCTTAAGTGTCTCCTAGAAGTTTCCTGAACTCACAGAAAACAGATGCCTTGTTAATCTCACAAAACGATCGTGTCTGAAGGCCTCTGTGCAGCTGAGGAGTCTGGACAGTTTTCACCTGGGTCGCTAACATGACCTAGCCCGCCTCTTCTGTCCAGGATCTCCCTGTTTTCGCTGCCATTCCTCCCCCACCCCCACCCTGTGCCCCACCACACCCTCTTTGTCTCACTGCCTCCAGGGCCCTGCCCGTCCTTGTTCAACTTCTCTCTCTTGTTCCCTGCCAGCTCTTCCTCTGTGCCCCCTGGGCTCTTTCTCCAGACTCTTCTTAAGCTATTTATAAGCCTGAGCGGCACAGATCTGTGCCCCGTCTGTGTCTGTCTGTCCCCTCTTTGTCAACTTTTGACAAAACAAATTTTAGGTTTATTGAATCTAATAATAAAGAATTTGGATTTGGATCACATAGGCCTCTTTTGTATCATTTTTTCTAGAAGTTAATTTTATTTATTTTGCAATAGTATCAGTCTGTGAAGAATTTCTTTTTTCAATTTAAGAATCAAGGCAAAATCTATATACAATAAAAGTCACCCCTTGTAGTGTGAGTTATGGAAATTATATTCAATTTTGTAGCAACACCACAGTGAAGTTATAGAAAGTTCTATCACCCCTAAAATTTCCTCCTGCCCCTTTCTAGTCGATCTCTTCCATGCACCCCCTCCCAGTCCCTGGAAACCACTGGTTTGTTTTTTCTCCCTACAGCTTGCCTTTGCAAAAATGCCATTTAAATGGAGTTATTGACTGTGTAGCCTTTAAAAATTATTTTATTTTTAAAAATGTATATTGATGTTTTGGAAATTGAGATATAATTGACATACTGCTGTGTTATTTTCAGGTGTACATGTAATGATTCAATATTTGTATACATTATGTAGCCTTTTGCGCCTGACTTCTCTTACGTGGCATAATACATTTGAGATTCGTCCACTTTGTTGTGCATATTATCAGTTTGTTTCTTTTTATTGCTAAGTAGTATTCATGGATATCCCACAACTTATTCGTTCTCCAGATGAGATACATTTGGGTTGTTTCTGCTTTTTGACAATTTTGAATAAAGCTGCAAATAAATTTGTGCTAGGTTTTTGCGTGAACACGAGTTTTTGTGCTACTTGAGTAAATACCTAGGAGGGGATTGCTGGGCCATATGAAAAGTCTATGTTTAAATTTATAAGAAACTGCAAAACTGTTTTTCAAGGTGCCTGCACCACCTTGTATTCCAGTTAGCGATGCATCAGAGTTCCGGCGGCTCCATACCCTTGTAAGCATGAGGTATTGTCAGTTTCTAAAATTCCAGCCTTCGTAATAGGATCTCCTTAAGGTTTTAATTTGTATTTGACTAACGATGTTGAGCATCTTTTTATGTGATTATTTTCCATGTTTCTATCTTCTTTGGTAAAGTGTCTGTTCAAACGTTTTGCCAAATTTTAAAAAATAGTTTTTTTTTCCTATTAGTGAGTTTTAAGAGTTCTCTATGTATTCTGGACACAGGCCCTTTGTCAGATTGGTGCTTTGCAGACATTTTCTCTCAGACTGTCTTGCCTTTTCATTCTCTTGACAGTGCCTGTTGAAGAGCAGAAGCTCTTCATTTTGATGTATTCCCATTTGTCATTTTTTCTTCATGCATCGTGGTTTTGGTGCCATAGTCAATCTTCCAGAAGTTGTTTGGTTTTAGATTCTCCATATAGGCCTATAATCCGTGTTGAGTTAATTTTTGTAGAGGATTGGAAGTGCAGGTGCTCTCTCCCCCGCCCCGCTCTTTTGCATTTGGGTATCCAGATGAGCACTACATGTTGAAAAGATCCCGTGAAAGATTTTAGGTTAGCAAATAAACAAGCAAAGTGGTCCCTTAGCAAGGGCAGTCAGAGGGGCACTGCCGTGCACAGCAGTTGCACTGAGCTGCTGCCTGCAGTCTGTCCTTGGATCACTGTTAAAACGTCCAAATGCCCTTGGAATAAGCCAGAGCTGCTCACCTTTCACTTAAATTACTTCCAGGCTGGATTAGGAAGGCAGCATGAGCTTGTACCTGATTAATCAAAGAATAGCTTTTTAGCTCTCTCTGTTTGGTAAATAAAAGGCATTCTCAGAAATTTGATACAAAGCTTTCTTTCTTCTTCTTTTTAAAAATCTTTGAACAATCGAGCTTGCAATTTTTCTTCCCAACGTGTTCCAAATCCCTCTGACTGCTGGAGAAATTGGATAAAGATTTCCTTCTATCTTCATTTGATCACACATTGCTCTGTTCCAAGTAGTTGGAAACAGCTGGGTTTTTCATTAATCTGTGGGAAACTCGGAAATTGCCAAAGGCTGGCAAGTGACTCAAGTGTATGTGTACAATGCGACACCAGCCCTGACTGGTGTGGCTCAGTTGGTTGGAGCATCGTCCCATAAACCAAAATGTTGGTTCAATTCCTGGTCAGGGCACAGGCCTAGATTGTGGGTTTGGGCCCTGGTCACGGCTCATGTGAGAGGCAACAGATCGATCTTTCTCTTGCTCTCTCTCCCTCCCTTCCCCTCTCTCTAAATTCAATAAGCATGTCCGTGGCTGAGGGTTAACGTTTTTAAAAGCTACATCAAAATTCAGAAGAGAAAGCATTACAGCCTAGGTGGCGTTGGTTAGCAGTCTTCTGTGGGGGGAATTGGGCAGCAGGAGGTGCCTTGTTTAGCAGGGTGATTACGCTGTCGTCCTCGCAAGAGACTGAGGCCTGAGCTCTCGTGTTGGCACTTGAATAATTAGGCTGACCCTCACGTTGGCATGAGAATAACCAAGCCATGCCGACATCGTAACCCAGTACTGGTGGGAAGGACTCAACGTTGCTGGAAAGTACATTTCATCACAGGGAGAATAAACAGTTATTCTTGGCCCTAAGTTTGTTCTGAAATTGATGCTAACTAAAAAGAGATATATACGCTTATTTCTTCACACTCTCTCTCATCTGCAATATTTCAGGCTGCATGAATTTAGCAGCTTATGATTCAGTAACAATAACTAGGCATGTTAATTTGAGAGTTTAGATGACCCCGTTGAGTTGTCTAGAAAATCAGGAATTCTGTTATCTAATCCAGTAATATTTCCTAAAATGATGAGAGGTTATACCATCTATTTTAAATGTAGGTGAACTTTCTCCTGATCAGCACAGAAAGGATAATAGTATAATACTGAGAAGTCAGAAACCACTGGTTAATTGAATGGGCCCCTGTCTTTGGAGCAATATTCAAACAAATGAAAACCATTCTTGTTCCTATAGAATTTTTCCTATAGATAAGATTCTTTTCTTTTTGCTTTTCTTTTCTTTCTCTCCCTTCCCTTCCCTCCCCTCCCCTCCTCTCTTTTTTTCTTTTCTTTTCTTGAATTAAACCTGCTGAAACTTACTTTACCAAGGAGGGGATTTGTTAGAAAAATACGGAGTATGCAATAAAACCTCAGGTCAGGCACTTCTGCTGGACATCTGGAAGTGCCAGTACAGCTGGGTAACTGCTTTGTCTTGCCTCGGCCGTGCTCTTGCCAGTCTCTGCCTCTCTCTGCGTGACTGCCACCCATGTCTCTCACTAGCACGTTCCCCTTTATTTTCTTTTGAACCAACATGGTTGCCTCAGCCTCAATTTTATATGTTTTTTTCAGTTCAAGTACCCTACAGAGACCGACTAGACCCCTGAGAACCCCTGATCCACCTGTATTTCCAAGTCCTGTTTTCTGGCTTAGGTCTGTCTTGACTTGGGTTCTCACTACTGATTTAATTGACATGGCCTAAAGCCACAGTCCTGGGGCTGGCCCTGCAATCAGAGGGGTGTGTGTGTGCGAGCATTTGTGTGTGGTTGTGCTGTCTAAAAATTAACATGGTAGGGCAGTCAATTGACCAACAGGCCGAATGGCTGTACTTCCCTGTAAATGTTACCATTACCAATGTAAGGTAGAAGAAGTTCTAAATGATGTGGACATTGAACACTGTTCAGAAAGAAACATAGATTCCAATGTAGCCTTGCTTTCCATGCTTGGAGCCAAAACAGACTGAGGGGATCAGAAAGGATCTGCATGACTATATCAGGGGACCCTAGAAAGAATGGACCCTATAGTCTTGTCTCTATCCATGTTGACTTTGCAGTGACTTACAAAGCTGAATTAATCAAATAACCTTCTAACCCGGTGTAGTGGGGCCATCATCTTCCTGGAGATCAGGACCTATACTGATTAGGTGAAATCACTATTATCCAAGTTCAGGTGACTAAATGGCAGCCACAGTGTTGCCTTCAACAGAGCATGGACCTTCTACAAACTCAACAGGAGAGGTTCCTTGTAGAGAAAGAAGACAGGGACAGGTGAAGAAAGATGCTTTATAACTTAGAATCTGTCTAACTGTATTTGCCTCTCTCAATAGTAGTTGAAATAGCCCATCACACTTTCTCTTTCCACAACATGGGCCTCTTCATTTGTTCCTTTTCTTTCCTATTTGTACCTTTTCCCTCTTTGGAATGTACCTCCGCCTTTCCTTAGCAGGTGCCCTATTTGTCTGATGTCTACTCATGCAGGCAGGTGTGCCACGCAAGAGGTACAGGTGATTCTCCCACATTTCTCTAGAGACAAAATAGAGTAAAGACTCAGCACATTCTGGAGGCTAGATCCATCAAATGAGCCACAGAATTTTGATGGTGATAGGAATGAGTGGTATGGGCAGTAGGAGAAGTCAAAGTTCAAGGGTGGCCACATATATGTAGGAAGCAGCAAATGGTGGGGGTTGGGGAGATTAAGTAGGAAGGGAGAGTGGGTGGGCTCAGCAGATCTGGAAGAGAGCAGGTAGGCAGGACTGGCGTTCACTGCTGAGGGAAGCAGAGAGGCGCTGGGGACGGGACAGTTTGTGCATGGATCGCCTGACACAGAATCCATCCTGTTATCCTAATTTCCTTCCCCGCCACAAGTTACTTATTTATTAAAGGAGTGGACTCAGGAGAAACTGGTATCAGACTGGGAAAAGGCAGACAGGAAGGGTGTGATTTCCAGAAAAGTCCCTCAGATAGCAGCTTTAGCCTGATCCAGCAAAGAACTCTGGAGGTAAGTTGTTCTGTCCTCAAAGTGTGTCTTGACTCAAAGCAAGAAATATAGGCTTCCACATTCCTAAGCGCCCCCGTCCAGTTACTAGCTAAGGCCTCTGAGCCCCATGGGATTTTAGCTGGTTTTTAAATTGGCTCTACAATTAAAGAGACCTTCCAGCCTGTTTATTAAAACACCATCTTGTACACCTAAGTAAGTGCTTAGGCCTTTAAAAAAATGTTGACACACATTACATGGTTATTTCGTAGGATACACCAATCCATTCATTCGCCAAACTGTCACTGAATGCCTAGTATGCATGAGAATTGTACCAGGCACTGGGGATGCAAAAACTACTCAACGTAGTTCTGTTTTCCAAGTGGTCAAGGAGACAAAGAAGTCATCAATTCTTGTAATAATAGATCCGTAAGAGGAAGTTGCCTATCTTATTGGGACAGTATAGTGCCCATTGATCAAGTTTCCACGCAGAATCGTCAGAGAGCTGAATTATCTCTTTCTTAGACTCTTTCTACAACCTGTCATTGTATCTTTTTAGCTATTGTAATATACTTAAATTAGCCTCAGACTTGAAGGACAAGTGCTCCAGGAAATCAAGCTTTGGGGGAAAAAGACGACATTAACTCTGTATTCATTCAGTGTACCAATCTTCACAAAGGAATATTCTTTTTTCAATTTTTTAAGAATGACATTTTTCTGCTGGACACTTCTTAATTGTTCTGGTGTTTCATTTAAACAGATATACAGGCAGTTAAAGACATACTTAATGAGCACTTACTATATGTCAGGTACTATGCTAGATATTAAGAATGTATTTAACCCCTCAGAAGACCAACTAGAAGGTTTCTATTAAAGTTAGATTTGGAAAAATCTTGTGAAAACTTTCCAGGCTGATTAAAAGAAACAAAGTGTGTGTGTGTGTGTGTGTGTGTGTGTGTGTAAAACCTGTCAATAGAGCTGTTTTTGATGTGTGATGCACAGGGAGTGCCTCTCCTGCAGAGGGCTGTGGGCCTGTGACAAAGCTGTGCCAGCAACGGTCTGCGTCTTACCAGCACCAAGGTGCAGGGAATACCAGCCTTCCTTCCAGCAGGACTTCAAGTCTCCAGTGAGCAGAGAGGACTCTTGGGGCGCAGCTAGCAAATGGTGACTTCTGATAGGGCACTCTTCTCCCCGCTTCTGGGCTCTAAAGGAAGGTTTTGGGTAAGTGTACGAAGCACTAGGGTGGGGAAGGGAGATGATTGCTGGAAATAGTGACAGATTCTTTAAACATCCAATGTCAAAATAAAAAGAAAGACAGAAGAAAAGAAAGAGAAAGAAAGAAAAAGAAAGAGCAGAAACTTCACAAAGAGGCAGAGAGTAGGTCACAAAAGCTGGTCTGCATCCCCCTCCCTCTTGGTGTTTGCTGGGGCAAGACAAATGAAAAACTGGTGTTAAGTAATTTTAATTTTTATGATTGTAATCAGCCCTTTAATCTTTAAAAAAATTGTACTGGTCACAGAAATGCCAAGAACAGCCATAAGGAAAACACTGACCATGGGCATAGTATCTGTGGGTCTCTCTCAAACTGAGACTGAGGGAATTGGATAGGGCTGAGGAGGGGGCACTTGAAACTGTTACCCTGGACTCGGAGCCCTCAGATCAAATAAAGATGAATATAGCAAGAGAACCAACAATTGGATTAGTCATGCAGCCTAAATAAGGTCTTTGCCTCTGTTTATGAGACATGGGAACCTCCATGCACTGTGGGTGAAATCAATCAGAGTCTGGTGGCATTGTCAGCTGGAGGCAGCTCTGTGTCTACACTTAGGCTGCATGTCTAGAGTCTGTGTCTTAATGTAAATTGGCTTATGGCTATGCCTTCCCTGGGGCATTAGCTCCCACTGTCCAGATGGCAGGGGGACCCTGGTGGAAATGAACATATGGCAGGTTAGATCTGTTGTGCTCAGAAGAAGAGTAAGTACACCACTATAAGAGCCAGTTGAACAAAAGAGTCAATGACACAGACAGTGGACGTCTCTGGAACAGGTTGCCAGGGAAGTAAAACTTTTGGGAAGGGCTACTGAGAACTAGGGAAGAAGAAACCTATCACTGGCATGCTGGACATTGGTAGAAGGCAGAAGGAAAGAGGGAGATTTAAGAAGAGGTAGAGAAAAATCTGGCTATAAATTATGCTTTGAAATTCTTCTGTGGGGGGATTGTCAATAACAGGGACAGCAGGACAGCTGTTTGTCCAGTGAATTGTGGTCAGCTTCTACAATCTTTGGTGAGTGATTGCCTCAATTTGGGTTTCCCCAGGAGAAGATGCTGAGGTCATGATTCAAGTGCACGTAGTTAGTTGAGGGAACGTCAGTAGGGGATGGGGAAATGGGACAGGAACATGAGAAGGCCACCAATAAAGGGTGTGTGACTAAGCCAGCTACCACTGTGGGTGATGGGCACTCAGACTCTCTGGGGAAGCTCGGCATTAAGTGTCATAAACACTTTCTCAAAGTTATCCTACGTGAAGGGCAAGGAAGTTGGGGTATTTATGCACTGACTTGTTTCAGTCATGGGTGAGGACTCCTCCAGGGGACATTCATTTCACAATACTTTGCCTGTCTCCAAAGCAGCAAAGTAGGTTCAGGTGATAAGAAAACACCCCTAGTCAGAGCGGGGCTAATGCAGCAGCTGGAAGCTGGGCAGGTGTACATTGAGCGATTAGGGTGAGGGATGCAGGTGACTCACTGATACCATTGCAACTATGATTTTGCAGCTGAAAGAAGTTTACAATGGTGACAGGATAGCGGAGGACAAACATACACACTCGCATATTTACACATATGTTCATATATAGATATACGTTTTATTTGTAGAATAAGTAGTGCCTGTTGATGGTTGGAAATTGGCACAGAGAAAAAGTACAGGAAAAGATTACAGTTCTATTTCATGTAAAAAAAATAGCACTTAAGGTTGAATAAAAACTTTCTTCCTGTTTTATTGCTGGTGCTCTGGAAATGGGACAGAGTAAATGAAAGATATTATTCCTATAACTAAATGTTATTTGAAGATAAAAATACTATTTGGCAACATGGAACTTTCTCTAGGCCTACCTGAAACATGTGATATATTTTTGTGATAGCATCATAGGCTACAAAAGCCGTTCTCAGGAAATAGAACTTATGTCTGGGCAAGATTGCAGCATAGGTAAACATGGCTTGCCTTCTCCCACAACCAAAATTACAACCAAACCACAGGACAACCATCATTCAGAATGGCCTGAAATCTGGCTGAATGGGAGTCTTACATCTAGGGAATTAAAGAAGCCAAATTGAGGCTAGTAGGAGGGACATAGACATGGAATGGGCTGGGCCTAGACCTCTGTGTAATGGATGAAAGTTGGAAGGAATATCGGCTACAGAGGTGCCCAGGCAGAGTGAGAGGTTCCAGCCCCAAGCTTGGGGTGCTAGTGACAGGAACAGAAGGCTCCAGAACTTCTGTCTGTAAAGACCAGTGGGGATATGGCTGAGTAGGACAGAGCCTATAGAGTCCCTGGCAGTTCCTCTTAAAGCGTCCACACATGGACTTATTTGGACTCACTTGGAGTTCTAGTGCTGGAACAGCACCTCAGAAGGCACCAGGGACATACAGGGAGGAACTGTCTGGCATCAGGGCGAGGACTGGAGGGCTGCTTTCTCCCAGACAGAAGTGCTGGCAGAGGCCATTGTTCCTTTTTTGAGCTCTTCCCATACAAAACAGGCAAGTGGGCACCATATCAGAGTCTCTATCAACCTGGCTATTACTGTTTGCCCTGCCCTGGTGATTCCTTGAGATCCCTACCTCACTAATTTGTGGGCACACCCAAGCCATTTCCAGTGGCTTTTCCATATACATGGCCTGTCTTGGCTCATGCTTCAGACTTTCCTAAAATCTCTCAAACAAGCAGCGTCTAGCCTTGGTGGTGCCCAGTACACCTCACTAAGTAGCCCCGGGCCTGGCACTAGCAGCTACAAGCCTTGGTTTTCAGCTTGGCTTCTCCTGGGCACCTCCAAGCCTAGCAAAAGTAGTAGCCATCTGCAGATTACATTGTAGCTCATGCCAGGTGGCCCCAGGCAGAACACAGTTGGTGATTGATCTTGGCCTGTACCTCCTGGGAGGCCAAGCACAGAGCCAGCACACCATGTGGACAACTTCAGACCACCTTGACCCACCACCCAACCACTACCACAAGTAGACACACAGAGGAAGCAGACTCAATGGGCACCAGATTCCCATTGAAGTAAGTCCTGCTCCATGGGGTGGACCTCTGCACAACTGATCTGGTGCAGCCAGTCCTTGCAGCCAATTGTCCTGGGAGTAAATCCCTC